>JAXCGZ010015550.1:47500-66815 GCA_037179515.1 Halocaridina rubra | reverse complement strand
ATAACTAACAGTGAATCAAGCAATGCATAAATACACTTGCCATACTAAGCAAAAGCTACTGTATTATACCAGAAGCGCATGAACAAAAGTGATATACTTCAGCTGTTTGCCCATAAGAATGGAATATTCAAAAGTTAGTACCAACAGAGAAGAAGTAAGTAGACAGGATGCAGACAAGGAAAAAGCTTTCAGTCTCCCTGAAACAAAATTGAAAACAAGATGGAAGGGGAAGTAAGTAAATGAGACTGGAGAAGCATCAAAAACTTTTACATAGTGAAATATAGCAAAGCTGAATTTAGTCAAAGAACAATGAGTTGGAGGGTAATGACAACATCTTGGAATGATGAATATTGAACTTGGAATATCAACTAATCTTATATGGGACTAAACTATGCAAGCTGAGTACAAAGAAATGGAAAAGTTTTGTAGAGCATTTAATCGAGATAACTTAAATGTTAATATGAGACACTTATAAATTCAAATGGTCAGAAAGGATGATATAATTAATCTAGAACGAGAAAGTGGAAGATTAGCATAGGGAAAGAGAAGTAAGCTTGAAAAGAAGAGATATGAGATTTCCTCTGCCATTTGAAACAAAAGTTATAAACTCCTTTTCTGAAAAGAAGCAACAGTATTTTACAGTAAAAATATTCTGTCTTGATATTCAAGTTAAAATGAAAAATTTGAATAGTACTGAAAGAAAAAAAATGTAACATTATAGCACAGAACCTAGTGGCAAACTGGGAAGAAGAAATAGGAGATCAATAAGAAACATTAATTACCTGTATACACTTAGTCAGGTTTTCCACAGTATTCTTCACAATTTACTCTGCTCTGGTCACAATGGGAAAATATCTAAGAGTATGCGTGGTGCACTCTCTCTTTGTTATCAATGCACTGACAGACAAAGTAGTACTTGGTGTACCTATATCTTATTCTGGGAGCTTATGCCAATCTCACAAGAAAAGTTATCAGATATAGACGTTGCTTTCTCGAAGCGTTAAAAAATTGGGGTTGGAGTAAAGAGCATGGGCTGACTTAATGAAGTGGATACACCTGTACTAACTGCTAATGTACCGTTATGTGATTGTGTATAAGTTGATCTCCAAAAATTTTACATGGTTTACTTATGAAATGAAAAGTTGTCAAGTACCAGTGTGTAACACCTCTTAAACTAAAAACTGAGGGAAGGGGTATGATTTTCCCAACTCAAAATCATTCCCCTAATTAGAAAGGTGAACCCCCAAACAAAATACAGCAGAGGGGGATGTAGTAAGAAAGGTAGTTTTATACTAAATGTGACCCTCAAGGAAATGCATCTGGGGGACAGAGCGTGGACAAGGTTTTCCTGGGCATATGAGATAAACTCAACCTGACCTCTAAATGATCATAATTCTATATCTAGGGACTTAACTGGTCTGACAATACAGGACTTCTTGTATGATTTACGGTGGTATTGTATTACTGCATCTGCCGGAAGTGGTAAACCAAGCTAATGTTATACAAAACCAAAAGTATATGAATACGAAAAATGTCTGCCAGCTAGACTAGCACATCTTTTTTCAGTATAAGTTAGTTATTACATTCATATGATCAACGCAGTGATGTGAAAATCTATACTGTATTTTGACATCTTTAAAGTAAAAATGATGCTGCGGATAATTGAGAATTAATGTTGGCTAAATTAAATCTAGATAGCAATATATATTTTGCCAACTGGATATTCAACGAAAACATGGCTAATCAAATATGGTCCAAACCGCCTTTGTTTACATAATTAAAAATAACCACAAAATATGCTTGCAAAAATCATGTTGCCAAGTAACAACGTGGGTAACTTAGTATTGCGCCAGACAACGGAATAAATGGTAAAAATACCACTGTAACAGATGTTATATCTCTCCACCGCACCCAGTTTCATTACCTGTGTGCTCGCCTGACTGTTGGGTATGGCTTCCATGACAATTTCGCTAAGTCATCAAGGAATTACATATATTTACGAAGATGTAAAATACACAATGCACCAGAATATCAGCCCGAGTTTTGTTTACCAAAATGTACTTCAAGGTCACGTGACTGTTTTGATATGTTCATCTTCTTCTTCTTACTTTCATGGTTAGGCAGTTGAGCCAAATCTTAAATATAATTGTGAGCAGGACTTTGGCTCGTACTTGTCGAAAATTGTGCTGTTTGTGAAATATCGTATATAACATAAACTGCTACTTTAATGGGTAAAATGGCAGAAACTGTAAGTACTACTGGTTTATGTGGTATATGTGAAGTTTCAGAGAAACGCAACGAAAATACTATAATTTGTGATTGGTGTGACCAGTGGTACCACTCAAAACTGTGGTAGTGTAACACCAGAATTTTACAAAGGACTAAAGACACAGCAAGTACAGCTGTCGTGTTGTAAGTAATTCAGAAAGAAGCTAAAAAGTGTAAAGAAAGATAATCAAGAACTCAATCAAGAAAACTGCCAATTAAAGAAGAGAATAGAAAATTTAGAGGTAACGTTAAGGAACATGTTTTAAAGTTTGTGTATATATTAATCATACTAATAATATTTGTAAATATTGTATTTATTTTAATGTGCTTACGAAGGATTCCACTTCTTTTTCTTTCTTACTAAGACTCCTTATAACTTACCTTAAAACTATGAACGCAGGCAGTGTTTTCAGCCTTTTTGTGTGTATTAATCTAATTTACATATTTTCCCTAATAGTGCTTACAGGAAAAAGCTATATGCTCGTATTAGTTTCAAGTTTTAGTTTTTCTCTCATTGCTACTTATCATATTTGTCCTTAAGACTAAATTCATTTAATGTGTATTGTCTTCTCGTTTAGCGAATTCCATTTATTAAATATTCTTTTGCTAAAAACTACGGCAAAGAAGTTATCTTGCAAAGTTTCAAATTATGACCTCTGGTTCTAGAGCTACCGTGACCATTTTATGACTCATTCGTCTAGCTTCAAGTGATGGACTACGGATTCAAAAGAGTACTGCATAGTCAAGCTTTGGCCTCGCATAATATATCTAAGCATTTCCTTGTCCATGTGTCTGAAGACCACCTTAAATTTACTAAGAACGCATAAGCAGCCTATAATATGCCATTTATATGCATTTCCGGAGACAAATCTGCCAGTATGCTTGCTTACCTCTATATCTTTCTCGTGTTCTGTCTCTTGAAGCTCTGTACCTGCTATTGAGTACCCAAACTTGGGCCTTCTTGCACCCGTGCCCATTGTCATTATCTTACAATTTGAAGTACTGGATTTCAGTTGCCACTTTTCTGATTACTCATCCAGACTGTATCGGTCTTCATGGAGTTCCCTAGCATTTTTCTCGCCTTTGTAATAAACTAATTTTAATAACCTAATTGTGCTTAAGGGAAAGAGCCTTATGCTCGTAACTTTCCGTCTCCTGGTCGGTTCAATTTTTGTGCTCAGTGATACTTATCATATATGTCCCTAAAACTATGAATTGAGCTAGCATTAACTACCTCCTTGCTTAGCACATTCCAGTCATCAATTACTCTTACACTAAATAAGTATTTCCTTACCTCCTGCAAAGAAGATATTTTGCGAAGCTTTAAACTATGACCTCTAGTACTAGTGCCAGCCATATCAAAATATCGATCCCTATCTACTCTGTTAAAACCATGAAGGAATTTACAAACCGTCACCATATCCCCCGCTCATTTTTCTAGCTTTGAGTGATGATAAGTCTAATTCCCTCAGCCTCTCTTCATAACTGAGATTGCGTATGTCTAGTACTAGATTCGTGGCATATCTCTGAACTTTTTCCAGCTTATGTATATTGTTTTTCAAATGTGGCTTCTAAAAGTGGGCTGCATATTCAAGCTTTGACCTCAAATAAGTTACATAATTATTCCTGAGCATTCCATTGCCCATGTGCCTGAAGGCTACCCTTACATTTGCTAAAATTAAAAGAAAAAAAAATATGCTGTTCTTACTATGCCTCTATATGCATTTCCGGTGACAAATCTGTCAATATGTTTACTGCTAGATTTCTCTCATTATCAGTCTCTTAAAGTTCTGCTCCTGCTATTTAGTATGCAAGCTTTGGCCTTCTGGAACTTTTACCCATTCTCGTTACCTTACATATTGAAGTACTGAATATCATTAACCATGTTATTAACTACTCATGCAGATTATTTAGGTCTTCCTGAATATCTGTACTGTTGTTCACGTCTCATACTATCTTCACAATCTTTGTATCATCTGTAAAGATATTTAAGAATGAATTTACAGACTCTGATAAGTCATTTACTTATGCAAGGAGTAAAGGTGGCCCTAAAACTGAACCCTGTGAAACCCCACTACTAAGCCTTCTCCATTCAGGCACTGGGTGTGTTACTCTAACTATATGTTTCCTTCCTTCTAAGTAAGTTTTTATCCATGCCAAGACATTTCCACCTACTTTCACCATTACTTGCCGCTTCTCAATACGTCTTCCATGTGCGACTGTATCAAATGCTTTCTGAAAATCTAGGAATATGCGATCTCCCCAGCCCTCTCTCTCCCTGTAAGATCCTGCTTACTTCATATAAAATTCTAATAAATTTGTTACTGTTGATCTGGCTTCTCTGAAGCCATGTTGTCTCACTGACTAAAATTTGAAGGATTTCAAGTGAAGAGAGATGATTTTCTTTTGGTCAAGGAAACAGGCCTTTAGTTCATAATTGCATCCCTCCTTCCCTTTTTGAAGATAGGTACCACGCTCGCTTGTTTTCAGCATTTTGAATCTTTCAAGACTCCAACGACTTTTCATATATGATGCATAGCGCCACCAATTGTGACTTAGCATATTTCTTAAGTACATAAGGGGATATATCATCAAAACATATAGCATTATGGGTATTTAGCTCCATCAGCGCTTTGTATACCTCTGTGCCTGAAAAGATGATATTATCAAATATTGGCCAATGAACTCTGCAGTATGAGGGGGTGGGATATGTTCTGTTTTGAATACTGACTGAAACTTCTTGTTCAATTCTTTGCAGATCTCTTCATCCATCTCAGTGATGCTTCCATCCGCTCTCTTTAACTTTAAAATCGGTTCTTTGACCTCCAGTTTTCCTAAAATACTGCTAAGGAAAACTTGGGAGTTTCTTTAGCCTTTCTAGTGATTTCCCTTTCACAATTTCTCTCTGCCTCTCTTCTTTTATTTAAGTAATCGTTTATTTCTCTTTTCTAGATCTGCCCAGCATTTATGTTTGCTCCTCCTATACCTTTTCCAGCATTCATCTCTCCACTCCTTAGCTCTCTTACACTCATTATTGAACCATTTCTCCCTGGCATGAATAAATCCTATTTTGATGGAAGGTATGCAACAATTTAATCTCTTCCCATATTTCTCACAAAAGATGTCGTACATTTCTGGTACAGATTTGTTGTTAAATAAGTTCCTCCAATCAATAACTGCAAATAGCTAATTAATTTTGATGTAATTTCCTTTCGGATAGCTCCTCCTCGTGTCCTTCTCAGTTCGTCAACTTTCAGGCAGAATGTTTCGATGATATATTCCATCAAAAGCACACAGTAGTCATTCTTTCCAACTGGTGGTTCATACTCAATTTTTTCAATATCCAACACCGTAACTGTGAATACTAAAGCAAGCAGTGATGTCTCATCCCCACCCCTGACCCTCGTTGGTTCCAGTATGTGTTGGTGTAGGATATTGCCTCGTACACAATCCAGAAATCTTCCCCCAAATGAATCCTCCACATTGTGTGGGCCAATATTAGTACAATCTATTTCTCTATGATTATAATCTCCTTTAATCAAAATCCTACACTTTCACTCCTGTGCAAAATTAACAACTGAGTTTATAACTTCAATAGTACCTATATGACTTTCTTCATAAACTTCTAGCTTAAATTGATTACTTGGGTTATATACAACAGCTATTATAATGCTCTTTGAACCGGTATTTATGAGATCAACAAGAAATTTCTTGAAGTCACATTCTATAACAGAGTTTATTTCATCAACCTGAAATCTTTCACTTATGAGCAATGGTATCCCTCCACCAGTCCTTTCAGATCTTTCAAACCTTAATATTCTGAAGCCCTTATGAAAAACTGTGACACTGTTTATGTCCTCACTTTACTTTAGTCTCTGTAACCGCTACTATATCTGTCTTACTGTTGCTAAACCTATTATTTCATTCTACTGCCTTATCAGTTAAGTCATCAGCAATTGTGTACAACAGTCTTAATGAGGATGCATTCCCTTATAATTTTAGAAGGTCTTTAGTTTTTTCCCTCATCAATACTTCTCTACTAGTGTCCCCTCTCTCAAAGGTTACTTTCATTATTCTCGCATTTTCCTCACTAGAATATTTACTAATTTGGTAAATGCTTACACTATTCTCTGAACCACCCACTACTCAATTCTTCCTTATCAGGTCTAATACCCTAGCTTTATTATGTTCAAGTCTCCCCAGCCATGTTGACTCCTGGGATTCACTCTCGTCTGAAATTACCACTGACTTCTCTTAATCAAGTGTCTGTTTGATCAGTGGATTAGCCCTTTTAATTACATTATCTTTCATGTTTTCTATTACTATTTCTTTGTAGTCAACTGTATTTTCATATTCCAGTGTCACCTCTCTTACTGCTTCTTTTACTGCCATATTTTGCTTTAATGCATCTTCAAATAGTTGTATGTGTGTGAGTATGTGTATGATTGTTTTTCAACTCATTCTGTAAGTACTCTCTGCAATGAAGTTCAATGACCTTTACAGTATTGATATATGTGCCTCTAAATCACTGTAAATATAGCGTATAAGCATTTCAATAGGCCTGAATTCATACGTTATGGTGCTTTAGGGTATTTCTTTATTCTTCAGTCCCTACTAAGAGAGAAAGCTTAGGTATATAGCACTGCCATAGCGTCATATACATATCATTCCTTACTTATTTGTAGCACAATTTAGCATAAAAGTTTATTTTTTGCTTAAATCTTTCATATGGCTGGATCCCCACACGAATTGAATAGTAGAGTGTATAATTTTACAGTGTGTTTAAACCTCACATTCTAGACCAAAGTATCATACGCATGAAAAAGAATGTCAGTGATATTCTTAGGTTGAACAGGATTCATGTCTGCGCATACTACCAGAAGAGGAAGACAACTTTCTGTATATATTATATACATATTTTACTTTGATTTTCCGGAGTACTTTGCTTGGAGTTTGTGCTTAAGTTAAATCCTTGACTGCTTATATTGTATATCACATAGAAAGATTGCCGTTTGTTTAAGCTCAGACTACCTTTGTGTATCTTTATATTTTACTTTACATGTGCACTACCCCGTAGGTGCATGTACCGTACAGTGTAATAACGTTTTATACTACTACTACTACTACTACTACTACTACTACTACTACTACTACTACTACTACTACTACTACTACTACTTGTATGATTTTTAGCAAAATTTACAATTAAACTTCTTATTTCCATTGATAACTAAACTTATACAAGATTTACATCTTTACACCTACACAATATTTCCATTAGAATGCAATATTTTCCTCCAAACACATGGATTTGATGACGAACCAGCTTCTAAAATCTTCAATGACGTTATATTCATAGAAATCTTCATCATATAAACGGGCACACAAATGGCAGAGCGATCTCTCACCTCCTATAGTGGAAGGCTGATAGTAATATCTCCAAAATAAGTATTTCTTGTATTCCTGTAAAAATAATAATAATAATAATAATAATAATAATAATAATAATAATAATAATTAATGATAATATGGAAGAAAATGTAACCTTTTAGTTACAGTAACTACTTAAATACTTGTAATGGTGATTGGATCATTGTATGTTGTTTCTTTTTTTTTATACGAAATATATGAATAAGCTATACTGAGTTTGTACCATTGGATGTTTCTGTAGATATAACAACTTTCTTGCCAGTTCTCTCGGAGTGTATTTGCTGGCATCGATATAAGATCCCGAGGGCAGTAGTGTCGAATACTTAGCTGATCCGAATACCACGGGGACAATAGGGAAATACAACAAATTATAAACTTTCTCTGTGATGTAATCAGTGCAAAAGGCGTTTTCAAAGGCGAAGAAGAATAAATAATTTTCCCCAGCAATTTTCAGACAAGGGTCCTCCATAGGAATGTATCTGTGGTCAACATACATTGAATGACCACAAATGTTTTCACCACACTTTCCGTAAACTTCAACTGGGGCATACTGTTGGAAGTCATGTATGTAATTCAAACGAATTTTTGACTGGCAGTTAGATATAAATGTCACAACTAATTTCCTCTTCTTTTCAATATTGCTGGTATTGTTCGTAAATGAATTTGTGATATTTTTGATTTCACTTGCATTAATATCCATGTGTTCATCTGCCAGGATGGGAGGAACAACCCAAGTGCTTGGCAGATACATGGCATCATCACGCTTTACCACAAAGCCATGTGGCACTCTTATATCGGCATCATATCGGTACATCATAGTACGATTGAAAAGGCCATTAAATTCCCTGTAATTAGTTTTGTAAATACTGTTGGCCCTCGGAGGAGCTTCAAATGTCAACATGATCCAAGGTTGTGTCGGATTCCTCGGGGATAAATTTTGGTAGACAACGTTGGCGCTCCGGGCCCCTCGCAGGTATATTACTATAGCGTCTGCGGTGTTTCTCTGAAAGAGTACAAATACATTAACCTAAAGAAGAGAAACATTTGGAAGCATATGTTGTTTATGCGACACATGACGAGAAATGCGCAAATTAGAAAGAAATTGTCTCACCTTTCTTCCTATCAAAGATCACCTCACAGGACAGTGGGCATAGATCCTGCTGAACATGAGACAGTTGGGCATCCCAAAAGTTTGGGATAAAAGGATCGGACCACAGTAACACTCGGGGTTTTTCTCCTGAACGGAATCTGTATGGAGTGCATGTATATATATATATATATATATATATATATATATATATATATATATATATATATATATATATATATATATATATATATATATATATATATATAGAGAGAGAGAGAGAGAGAGAGAGAGAGAGAGAGAGAGAGAGAGAGAGAGAGAGAGAGAGAGAGAGAGAGAGAGAGAGAGAGTGTGAATTATATGTAAATGGAATTTAGTTAATTATATATTTTCATTAACCTTCAGGTTTTTTCATGTAGCCAAATCATCTAGTCCTCTTTGTTATTCATTTAATAGTGTAGTATTTTTAGAAATAGCTGTTAAATATCACTATTAGCCCCAAGCGAAATCCTAAGCCTCTTGAGGATACTGTTCCATTGTCAGGGGTATCTAGCCATGCATGCCAAATCACCATGATGGAACCCAGGTAACATACAAGGCCTCTAAGGCATCGCCCAAGGGTATCTGACCCCTTCTGATTGTTAGCCTCCTAACTAGTACAGTGGTAACGCGCTGGCCTCGCATTCGCGAGGTCGACGGATCGCGCCTTGTCCAGGCAAGAGAGTTTAAGTTGTTTACTGGGGAGGTTATTGCTGTGGCTGGTCACCACTGTGGGGGGTTGGGGCCTGTTCCGGCTGGCAACCACCCTATGGGTCTTCCATGACCCGTTCCTGCCATCCGTGGGTGGAGATTCTAAAAAGAAGAAGTTCTGTCTGTTTACAACAAGCGTCTAGTAGGAAAGGAGTTTAGCCAATAATTACAAACCTGCATGCCGAAACTCTATAACTAATACGTTAATGTTTTGTGGGTTTTGGAGAAGTCTTATATGACATGTGCATATGTTCCCATGGCCCTGGGCATTAATCTAGGCGCCAGAGCCTTAATGATTGCCAGAAATGTCCTAAAATCAACAGGTCCTATACCACACCCCACAATTAGTAACCACAGTCATGTCACGCCAACATTACCTTTTTTTAACCCAATAAAATCCACAGTACATGTATATTTGTACTGTAATTGGTGTGCAATAAACCTAGGGACTTTATAGTCCCCTCCTCCTTGCAAGTTGTGAGAAACTTAAACAGGGGAGTCATGTTCATTCTTTAGTTATTCTGATTCAGTCTTTGGTCATTCTAGGTAGAGATACCAGTCAGCTAGTAGACAGACTTAAGCCTAGGCCTATCAAGGTGTAATAGTTAGATGAATAATATATCCTCGGAGGCTTTAGGACAAGAAGTTGCTGTGAGATAATTCAAATAATAAGCACCACGTGCATTCTCCCAAGACAAATCTTTAATTAATAATAACCCTCAAACGGGTGCGTAGTCGTGTGAGGCATAACCAGTCAACAAAACTACTGATCTCAATCACACCTTTTTTTAGAAGCCGGAAATTTTGAATATGCAATTTCATCACAGATCCCAAACATGATTTGAAAGTTGTCAATGCACTATGGATGCAAATCCCTCCATTATGCATAATATCAAACATGCAAATCATATTGGAAAGCTCAATTCAAGACCTCCTCAGCCTGCTGAGTTTTAAGTTTTGCCACACAAGGAATATCACTATTCTCTCCTTTTCATCCAAAGAGATACTGCTGAAGAAATACTGTACAAATCAATCGGAAACTACTGATGACCTGTTGACTATTACTCTTTCGATATGCGAGCACTATTACCTCTTTCGTGTAGGGTCCAGGAGCCCCTTGGCCTTCTTGCGATAGAGAGAAAGGAGAGGCTCAAAATACTCATCTTTGAACTGGTAAATCGAATCTGAAAAAGAGATGCGCGCATGGAATCAGATTCGATTAAAGGCTAGTAGTATTATGTCTAATTGATACATCCTGCAGGCCCTTAACTTGTGATATAATTGCATCTAGCTATATATAAATATATGAATTAATTAATCATTTAAAATGTATATAGTTAAATAGGTAAGTGAATCAATAACAACAAAAATACTGAATCACCATTTCTTAATAAATTCCATGTTTGTTTACTCTAAATTACAATATTAAAGTTATAAACAACATCTTTCATCTGTTATTTATCATATAGACCTTAAAGTTTCCAGTGCTCTTAAGCCAACATGTAAGAAAAATTGTTTGTGGAATTACAAACATGCACTCAGACACAAAGACACTCTAGAAAGCCAGTTACTAGATGCAGTTCGAAGTGGGAACCTTAGATAGTAGGGGAGAGGATGGGTGATCTAAAATTACCTGCTTTATATTCCTTGTTGGTATTGTGAGCTCTTGCCATCATCTTGTTGAAACGTTTAAGATCATAAGAGTAATTAGTATCGCCACTGTCATTATGATCCTTTATGATGTCAAACAAGTTAATGGTTACGCCTAAGTAGATTGTCAATGTAGTTATGATGGCTAGAAGACTCTTTGGCTTCACACTGGAGTGCCCTCCTCCACTCATATTTTGTACACATTAGCATATGGGCATTTCTGGCTGCATGCCACTACCTGCTCGAAAAATGAAAAACAATGAAAGAATATTATGCATCATAAAAAGGTAGAAATATGCAATAATACTGTTGCAATTTGTATTGCGGAATATATATACAGACACATGTATGTGTCTCTTACGGAACAATTTTTCCTTTTTGTCTTGGAATTGGGTTGATGCTATCCAGATGAGATGTTGAGCAACCTTTGCCTCCCATGCTTAGTCTTTCTATATCTCTTACTCCACAGTTTCTTCTTTCTCTATCTTGTTGTTTCGGTTTTACGTCACGGAGTCCCTTTTCTACCAAGGGCTTGTACGGTTGCCTTCTTGCGAAGGACTTGTTTTGGCAGATGTAATCGTTCCCCTGCGTGTATTCCCTTACTAACCTCAGTCCGTGACTGGCGCGACTCTCTTACAATACAATTTCTCATTTTGTCTAGGAATTGGATGGGTTCTGTCAAATTGAGAGGTTGAGCCCCCTCTGCCTCCCATGCTCACTCTTTTTTTATCTTTTATTCTACAATATCTCCTTTATATCTTGGAAATGGATGAGCTTAAGCCAAATGAGGAGGATGGTTGTAAGAAGAAGGATGGATGTGTTACCACAGAGTAAAACAAAGTTAAGAGGGAAAGGTGAGATGCGTTTTGGGAGTGTGGTACATAAGATGTCTGGAGCTGATAGAGGGTGAGGAAGAGGAGTGGTACTGTTAGTGAGTAAGGAAATATGCAAATGTGTGGTTGAATGGAAAGAGTTTTATCAAGAATTATATGGGTTAAAGGTCAGATTAGGATTGCGTGGTGTGTTTTGAGCGTGTATGATCCTAGTAGGAGAGAAGTTAGGAAAGAGAAAAGTTTTGTAATGATTTAAAGGTGTACGTGGAGGACTTGGGAATGGATGTGAGGCTAGTATTGAAGAGAATTTTAAATACCAAAGCAGATGAGTACGTGCATGGTGTTACTGGGATTATGGTGTGCCTGGAAGATATGAGAGTGAAGAGAAAATTATAGAAATGGGCACTGAGAGAGAGAGATGGTGATCGCTATTACTACTACTACTACTACTACTACTACTACTACTACTACTACTACTACTACTACTACTACTATATAATAATAATAATAATAATAATAATAATAATAATAATAATAATAATAATAATAATAATAATAATAATAATAATAATAATAGAAGAAGAAAAAGAAGAAAAAACTTATTTTCCACATTGGCCTAGCATATACACCTTAATATAAAAGGTAAATATTATAATATTAATTCATCGCTCAAAATATTTCCATGTATGTAATTTGGCTTAGATTACTTACTCTTCTAATACCTACAACAGTTGGCAAAGATGATGACAAGTGTTTCAACACTGCACTCCCTAGAGACTAACTAACGTGGCGCGAGGAGGAAGTTCCTCTAAAAAATTATATATATCACACTTTCCTTTATATCGCGAGTAAGGAAAGGAGAGTTTATATATATATATATATATATATATATATATATATATATATATATATATATATATATATATATATATATATATATATATATGTATGTATGTATGTGTGTGTGTGTGTGTGTGTAATTACCTAATTGTACATAAGGGAATGAGCCCCATGCTCGTTGACTCCCTGTCTCCTGGTCGGCTGCATTATTGTATTCATCGATACTTATCATACTTGTCCTTAAAGCTATGGATTGAGTTAGCATTAACTACCTCCTCGCTCAGCGTATTCCATTCGTCAACTACTCTTACCCTAAAAAAAGTGCTTCCTTGTATCCTGCAAAGAAGTTTTCTTACGATGCTTCAGACTATGACCTCTAGTTATAGAGCCAGTCATATCAAAATATCCATCCCTATCCACTCTGTTATAATCATGAAAAAAAAAATGAAATACCTTCCCCATATACCCCCTTATTCTTCTAGCTTCGAGTGACGGTAAGTTTGATTCTCCAGCCTCTCCTCATAATTGAGATTGCGTATTTCTGGCACCAGTTTCGTGGCATGTCTGAAAAATTTGCAGTTTAATTATGTGTGTTTTTTTCAAGTGTCGATTCCAAAAGGGGGCTGCATATGCAAGCTATGGCCTTACATAAGTTACATACATATATCTGAACATTTCGCTGTCCATGGGTCTGAAGGCTACCCTTACATTTGCTGAGAAAGCATATGCAATCCTTACTATGCCATTTATATGCATTTCCGGGGACAAATCCGCCAGTGTGTTTACTCCTAGATCTCTCTCATTTTCCGTCTTTTAAAGGTCTGGACCGGCTATTGATTATCCAAGCCTGGGCTTTCTCTCATTTGTACCCATTCCCGTTACCTTACATATAGAAGTATTAACTTTCATTAACCACTTTTCTGGCCACTCATGCAGATTATTTAGGTCTTCCTGAAGTTCTCTACCGCAGTTCTCGTCATTACTTTCTTTACAATCTTTGCATCATCTGTAAGCATATTTAAGAATGAATATACAGACTTTGGTAGGTCATTTACCTATATAACGAACAAAAGCGGCCCTAAAACTGAGCCCTGTGGAACCCCTAGACTCCACTAATAACCTTTCTCCAGTTAGACACTTAGTGAAGTATGCTAACCCTAAGTTTCCTTCTTTCTAAGTACGTTTCTAGCCAATTCAAGATATTTCTACCTACTCTCGCCATTACTGGCTGCCTCTTAATAATTTTCCTATATGGAACCGCATCAAATGTCTTCTAAAAATCTAAGAATATGCAATCCGCCCAGCCTCCTCTTTCCTGTAAGATCTGGCTCACCTCATCATAAAATTCTAAGTCTGTTACTGTTGATATGCCTTCTCTGAAGTCATGTTGCTCACTGACAAAAAGTTGAAGGATTCGCAAGATGCGCTTTCTTAGTAGTCTCTCCATAAATTTGCAAACTATGCCGGTCAAAGAAACAGCCTTTTGTTTAGAGCTGTATCTCTCCTTCCCTTTATGAAGATAGGTATCATGTTCACTTGTTTCCAGCATCTTGAAATCTCCCCCAGATTCCAGCGACTTTTCAGATATCATGCATAGTGCCACCGATTTTGGAATAGGTCATTTCTTATGTACGTAAGGGACCTTTAGCTTTTTGGGCATTTAAATCCATGAACTATTTGCATACATCAGTAGCTGAAAAGATGATGCTCTATAATACCGGCCCATGATCTCATCTCTGCACTCTGAAGGGTAGGGTATTATTTACTTTAAAGTTATGTGATTACCTAATTGTGTTTACGGGAAAGAGCCCAAAGCTCGTATCTTCCCGTCTCCTCATCGGTTCCATTTTAGACTTAGTGATACTTATCATACCTGTCCTTAAAACTATGGATTGAGATAGCATTAACTACCTCCTCGCTTAGCCAATTCCAATTATCAACTACTCTTACACTGAAAAAGTATTTCCTTACATCCTGCAAAGAAGTTTTCTTACGAAGCTTCAAACTATGACCTCTAGTTCTAGAGCCAGCCATATCAAAATATCGATCCCTATCTACTCTATCATAACGATGAAGGAATTTAAAGACTGTCACCATATCCCCCCCCTCACTCTTCTAGCTTCGAGTGATGGTAAGTCTAATTCCCTCAGCCTCTCATCATAACTGAGATTGCGTATTTCTGGCACCAGTTTCGTGGCATGTCTTTGAACTTTTTCAAGCTTAGCTATGTGCTTTTTCAAGTGCGGATTCCAAAAGGGGGCTGCATATTCGAGTTTTGGCCTCACATAGGTTACATAAATATTTCTGAACATTTCCTTGTCCATGTGCCTGAAGGCTACCCTTACATTTGATAAGAATGCATATGCTGCCCTTACTATGCCATTTATATGTATTTCTGGAGACAAATCTGCCAGTATGTTTACTCCTAGATCTCTCTCATTTTCTGTCTCTTGAAGTTGTACTCCAGCCACCGAGTAGTCAGGCTTGGGCCTTCTTGCACTTGTACCCATTCTCATTACCTTACATTTTGAAGTATTGAATTTCATTAGCCACTTTTCTGCCCACTCATGCAGATTATTTAGATCCTCCTGAAGTTCTCTACCATTGTTCTCGTTTTTTACTTTCTTCACAATCTTTGCATCATCTGCAAACATATCGAAGATTTACAGACTCTGGTAGGTCATTTACATATACAAGGAACAAAAGTGGCCCTAAAACTGAACCCTGTGGAACTCCACTACTAACTCTTCTCCATTCAGACACTGAGTGTCTTACTCTAACCCTCTGTTCCCTTCCTTCTAAGTAAGTTTTTATCCATTCCAAAACATTTCCACCTATTCTAGCCATTGATTGCAGCTTCCTAATAAGTCTCCCATGTGGAACAGTGTCAAACGCTTTCTGGAAGTCTAGGAATATGCAATCTGCCCAGCCCTCTCTTTCCTGTAAGATTTGGCTTACCTCATCATAAAATTCTAATAAGTTTGTTACTGTTGATCTACCTTCTCTGAAGCCATGTTGCCTCACTGACAAAAAGTTGAAGGATTCCAAGTGAAGAGAGATATGTTTCCTTAGTATGTATGTATGCATGCATGTATGTATGCTTTATTATTATTATTAATTATATTTGCTTTGTAGCGTCCTTAAGGTTTTAAGACCAATAATAACCACAGATAGTGGATATCATACTTTTAGTGTCCCTGTGCTGACACTACTTGTTTAGATGTTTGTGTGCATTATTCGATTCTATTGAGTTTCCAAGTATTGACTTGCCGAGGTGGTTCGTATCACGTTTCTTCACTAAACTCTCTTGGGGATGCTGTGAGAATTGACAAGCTTTTTGATGATGGTTTACTAATTACCTGTTCATCTTATCTTGCTATTGATACCCAACTGTGGTACTTATTATTGACATTTTATGCGATGTATATTATATTAAGTTTTATTAGCATACCAAAGCTAGAATACTTGTGTAACTACTAATACAAATAACATATATTACAATATTTACATATCTTGGACAAAAGTAAATAATATTAAAAGTAAGATGGCAGTAAAATATACATGAACTATAAAAAAAGAAATTAAGGTAAAACATTATTTCAGTATAGAACACTGGTAGTGCTTATGACATTTGCAATGCTGACTGACATTACCGACGAAATGTAAATCATTCAACTGAACAAGCAAAAAAACAAATTTATTTATATTGGATAACTTAATCATTACTTATACTGCATACTAAATAACTCATATACTTCATAGCTTCAAATCAAACCCTCTTAAGAATTAAGCTTAGTGCTTCTACAGGAGAGTGGGTCCAATTTGACCCTTAACTGACTGTATACCCGGTCTGATCATGTTGATGCCTTCATGTCACAGTTTAAAAATAAGCTCAAGCTAATCATCATACCATTAATAATATTCATTAAATTCTTAACATTATCAATCATACAATTAGCAAAGTAAAGCAAACTACCGCTAAACAGAGAATACTTACCATCTACGTCATTAAGAATTACTTCTCCAAATTTCAAATAAACTCGTAATCAGAAGAGCTATAATTTAGTGTCATTTGCAATTTAAGGAAAACCCATCGCCAACTCATCATGATTTCCGTGAAATAATAATAATAATAATAATAATAATAATAATAATAATAATAATAATAATAATAATAATATATAATAATAATAATAATAATAATTAATTATTATTATTATTATTATTATTATTATTATTATTATTATTATTATTATTATTATTATTATTATTATTATTATTATTATTATTATTATTATTATTATTATAAGAATGTTTCTTGTAAATTTGATTCTGTGGTATTCTGCTATATTTCAAGTGGCTAGTATCTTCATAATAAAGTATATATATTTAGCAAAAGGAAACATATATTGCAAGAAATAATATTTTTTACTATGTAATTTAATACATTTTGTGTGCTATAAAATATAAGCATGTTAACCATAGAATACGTTTTCTTTAATATATGTGTTATAGAAAACAAGACTACGTGGTAATTTATGGGTAATTAAATAAATTGTTCCAAGTATTTAAGAAACTTATTTTTTTAAATTTTAGTTTAAGGTTTTTTTCTTGGCTAATAAGCTGGATATGATGATGATTTTTCAGATTGCGCTGAATATTTTACTATGTTTACATGTATATAATGGCCGCTATCCTCCATATTAGGAATAGTCACTTAATGTCTCCCAGTCTTCACCCTTGAGGACCGATGTCTGTAAGGGGGTTAGTTTATCTCTTCAGATCACGTCAACACCCTCCACACCCATTTGTACCAATTCACATCCCGAGCAAATGCGGGAAAGTGCTTCGGCCCTCGTCACTGAATAAACTCGCTCCACTCATGCCTATATCTAGCACACACACTACCTCAGCCTCACTGACATACCACGTGCACCCAATACTGTACCAAGGGGTGATAGTATCAAATCAGACCCCAACTCAGACAGATATCGTGTGATAGGAGTAGTGTAGGTTAAGTAAGATAGACTAGTTGGTGATTCTAATGTTACATCTGGAGGGGGAGAAATATAACAAGAAAGAGCAATTTATAGTGGAACTGAGTAGGACGGGCAGTATGACCCTTATTCGCCATATCATATCATGAATGTACTGATAAACTAACAGTGATGCTTCTCTTGAGGTTATAGGGTTGAGGGTATTGCATTCTAGAATAAAACAACTAGAGTGCTCAGGTTGTTAGAGGAGGCAAAATATTTTTTTTGTTCGCACATGAAGAAGTATTTGGATATCTTGGGCATACAATGATAGTTATCCCAACCTAACCTCCTCCCCATCATACCTGTCGTGGTTTCACCGAATGAACGTGCTTTCATTATAGGTAGGTCCTTAGAAAAGAATACATGACCACCTAAAGGCATCATATCGAGTAAACACCTAATTAAAGGAGATTGCAGGGCAAGAAGACGGTAGACATTTTTAATGTTGTAAGATATAGCAACACTTTGAGGACATATCTTTTAATCTTCCTCCTCACAGTGGCTTTCAAAATTTCTCTTTGCTAGATCCTCCTAGGCCTAGGAATGCGACTGCAAGTATGGTGCCCCTCGCGTTGAAGCCCTACCATATGGGTAGAGTAAGTGAGAATAGCATTATAGATATGGAGACAGAAGAGGAGTATTATTCCCGAGCTTTAATTTTGATGAGGGCAGTCAATGACGATCTGCTGATCTTTAGAAATTGTAAATCCTTTACCGAAACTTGCAACGAATGCTCTTTTTTTTATCACAGTAATGAGAGCTTTAAATGAAGGAATAATAATAATAATAATAATAATAATAATAATAATAATAATAATAATAATAATAATAATAATAATAATAATAATAAGAATGATAATAATTTTAATATTTTTATTTTGGATTGATGTATCATTACTAGTAGGTTGTATACTAATGACACGTATTGCCTAAGAAACTTATAATCGAATTTACTTTCCGGTAACAACAACCTCCAATTTTCTGGGCTTAGCACCAGCGACGTCTTGAGGTGGATCTTTTTCTTAAATCGGAGAAAGAGCTTCGCAAGTCTCTTAAGTTGGTAGACTTTCAAGAATATTGGCATATTCTATTTCTTACATGACAAGTTAACGAGTTGTACTAAGCTCGTTTACTCGAATCTATGGTTTGTGGCCACCAACTTTTGGATGAAATTATCATAATTCAATAATCTTGTGTTATTATCACACCTAAATAATAATAATAATGATAATAATAATAATAATAATAATAATAATAATAATAATAATAATAATAATAATAATAATAATAATAATAATAATAATAAGAAACTATTCTTCTTCTTCTTCTTCTTGTAGTCTCCGTGGCAAAATGGTAGCGTCTGAGGCGGCAGGTCGAGGGTTCGCGCCCCGTCACGGACTGAGGTTAGTAAGGGCATA
>JAXCGZ010015550.1:40000-45000 GCA_037179515.1 Halocaridina rubra | reverse complement strand
ATTATAATACAATCAAGTGCTAGACGGGTTTCGGCAGCTCTGTAGGAAATCGCTAGTCGGGAAGTGACGCGCCTGACTGACGTGGGTCCAATTTCTCCGAAGGACTTTAGGAAGGGCATCCAGCCTTAATCCCCCAGCTCCACCTAATATCCACCCCTATTGAAATTGGGAGCATTTGTGACATAAAACGGTAAGCAAAATATTAGATTATATTCTATAAGGTTATATAAATGAGGCTAACCAATAAGGACTAGTAGCGCTTGCTCTCCTGCTTGGAAATCCTAGTCTCCACCTCCTTATCCTCCTTCAAACTTTTTAATCCTTGTTTGCTCTTTCTAGCTTCCGCTTGTTCTCTAGAAACCCCTCCCGGTACACCTCTTTCCTGCCTCTTTATTCTGTCTTCGTTTAAAAGACAGGCTTGTTGGTATATGAATGAGTGTGTTTTTATTGATCCTGGTAGACATTGGAACTCATTCCTGGCACTTGCCTTTCTTGCCTCTTTTTGCTTGCCTTTATTTAGGTGACAGGCTTATTAAGATATTAACTTGCCATGTTGAGGATTGCTCTATATTAACTGAAAATGAAAAGCTTGATTAGGAGTATATATGTAACTGAGACGAAACTAATCTTTAAAGGGTAGCGTCAAATTGCATAAATGTAATCTCATATTAATACTATTATCAAACAATCATAAAAATACTTCAGTGTAGCTTGGAAAGCAAATACACACTACCTTTGATGCGTACAAATAAAATTTGAATCCGTTAACGGACTCCATCCAGTGAATAGAACCTCACATCCAAATATATTGAATAGAATTCCAAAACATATATCAAGTTATTTTCTATTAAATCACGCTATAATAATTCTAATAAATTCTTAGATATTTTTCGTTAACACATTAACAAACACTAAAGTTAAATTATCTTATTCGCAATTATTGATTAAACTTTCCATCATTTTCTCATGCTTTTAGTGTTTTACAGGACGATTCTCTGATAACGACTTAATGAGGACATGGGAAAGCATAATTCCCGTCTTAAATTTACTGCCATCACTAATTGTTCTATGTGTTTAAATGGCGGTAAGACCGTTGTTACGGTCAACAGCGCAAACTACACTAATTGCTTTGGCTAATTACCTCATTACTGTGTTGGGAAAGTAAAGGGTTTTTATTATTATCATTATTATTATTATTATTATTATTATTATTATTATTATTATTATTATTATTATTATTATTATTATTATTATTATTATTATTATTATTATTATTTTTATTATTATTATTATTATCATCATTAATAGTATTATTATTATTATCATCATTAATAGTATTATTATTATTATTATTGTTATTATTATTATTATTATCAAAGGGAAATTATTTGCCATTATAATTTCTGCATAGCTGAGGAGCGATTCAACTCTAAATTTCTTTAACATATTTAGGAATGTAGATAGCCTCTAACTTGTCTTGGAGGTGTCACATAATCCAAATTTCTAAATTTGCATTCCAATACTTGGGGGTTCTGTTTCATTTTTGCCATTATTTTTCCTCTTTCCAGTTACTTAAAGTCTATGAAGGTCTTATACGTCCCTGCTTAGAATACTGAGGTGCTTCTTTTTACACTTATCTCCTTGATAGGGTTGAATCTTAGGCAATCAGGCTCATCAATGAGCCTTTTCTTACTTTTAATCTTGATTATCTTGATCTTCACTATAAGGTATCATCCCTTTCTCTTCTTTATCAGTACTACTTCCATCGTTGCTCTGATGAGTTGGTGACTTACAGCAATATAACTCTTTGTTAAGTCAAGGAGTTAGAGGTGTTATATATTTAGGAATTATGTTTTACATTAAAACTTTGATAGTAGGAGTTATACGATGTTCTAGACAAAAAGAGATCTCAACAAATTTTGTTGCATTATTTATTTATTTATTTTATAGCTTGGAAAGTATCGGAAGTTATACTATAGCATCCATAAGGAAAGTGAGAAATAATATTTGCTTTTAGTTTATTTAAAATATAACATTATAATCTGGTAAGTGTACGCAGACACTCCCTTTTGCCTCCCATAGTCAATCACACAGCGTAAATTATAACAAGTAAAATGTCCTAGTCCATAAAATGCGTATACAGATTCTTAGAGGCATACGTCAAAAAAAAAAATAACAATCATATTATTTTCCTGGTGATGGGTTCAGGCTTTGAGCCTAAACATAAAATAAAGGAAACTACATTGGAGGTCAATGGAAACGAGAGAAGAAAAAAAAGAGAAATCAGGAAATGACAGATATGAGAGAGAGAGAGAGAGAGAGAGAGAGAGAGAGAGAGAGAGAGAGAGAGAGAGAGAAAGAGAGAGAGAGAGAAGAGCACGGCCGTATGCCTTTTGTCCTAAGACGCAATTTCTCTCCATCGAAGTCACGTGTTTGCCTTGAGACATGTGAATAACGTCCTTGTGATTGGAAAGAGAGAGAGAGAGAGAGAGAGAGAGAGAGAGAGAGAGAGAGAGAGAGAGAGAGAGAGAGAGAGAGAGAAATTTCATGGCTATTCGTCAGTAATAATAACAATAATAATAATAATAATAATAATAATAGTAATAATAATAATAATAATAATAATAATAATAATAATAATAATAATAGTAATAATAATGATAATAATAGTAATAATAATAATAATAATAATAATAATAATAATAATCATTCATATATATATATATATATATATATATATATATATATATATATATATATATATATATATATATATATATATATATATATATATATATATATATATATATATATATATATATATATATATGGCCCCATTTCCCCTTGTAAGGGGGTGGTCGAGCCAAGTAACACTCATTCACCATGATCCACACATACCTCAACTACTCCTCTTAGCTCCTTTGGGATAAATGGATGTCACGTTTCCCCTCCCCTACCGCCTTACTTGAGTAACCCACAAGGTAGGCGGGCTAGGATATTATAGATTAAGGCACGACAGCCGAAGCTGGTTTATCCACTCCGCTCCATCACACGGCTACTCCCCTCACATTTGTCTATCACAGTTTACTGAGCTAGCGGGTGCGAGATTCCTTTGGCCCGTGTCACCTGTACACAGTCTTCTTCCACTCATTCCTATCTCTTGCACGCTTTCTCACCTGCTTCACTAACATTCCACTTGCATCCAATGCCATTTTCACGTCATCCATCCTTCTCATTCTAGGTCTTCTTTTTGGCCTAACTCCAACCACTTCTGCACTCAACACTTTCTTCACTGTTCGTTCATTACTTATCCTTTCCATGTGTCCAAAACAACTCAATACTCTCTGACCCACTCTATCTGACAGCTTTCTTTCAACACCGGGTCTCTGCCTGATCTCCTCATTTCTTACTCTATCTATTATAGATACAGTAATTATACTTCTCAGACACCTCATCTCCAATACATTCAACTTGTTTATTTTTCAACCTATCTTGAATTACAAGTATCTGTTCCATACAATGCCGTCGGCACAATCACACTTCCTATATCCTTCTCTTTTCATACATTGTGTACAGAGTATGTTTTGTGATCTGCAGGAAAGTACTAAATCGTAGCTCCCCAGTTAGATTTTTTTTTCTTTTTTTGCCACTACGAAAGCTATTGACAGAGTCCAATTTTTTTTCATGCGCCATGGTAATTAGATGACAAGTGTTGTGATGAAAAATATTCAACAGGATTCAATGGCAAAAGCGGTGCAATATTGCATCCTCTTACATATCACTCAGTGGCAGTACCAATACACAAGGTTCCGCAACTGATTTAGAGTTGCTTGTTTACCCATTTCATGTGATATAGCAAACATCTGCCTTTCGAAATGAGGCACTTACTAGGCAAATAAAAATTTTCAATGAACTTGGGTGCATTCCCTCAATAATAATTCATCCCGACTCTATGATTTACTGGGATTCGGGAGGCCTTAAGAGAACACAGAGCCTTATGGCACAATTTCAGTTCAATAATACTCTAGAGAACACAAAAACGAAAATGAGAAATCAGAAGATAACTTCAATGAGATCAGTCCTGTAAAAACTGTTTATCCTGGATGCAGTATCTAAGCAGTGTGGCAACAGTTTCCTTTCTTTGATGGTCTGGGTGAAGATTTGCACTAAACATCTACTATGGAAGATGACAGTAGGGTAAGGTTGTATGCTACAGAACTGCAAAAGACAAGACTCCTTACTAAACTGGTGGGTGGTGATATGCATGCCATCAGTGCATTTCACTTGGTAACTACAATAGATTTCGACAGCAAGCTAATCCAGCCCTCCCTCGAAACAAAACAAAACAAAAAAAACATTCGTCAGAAAACACTGGAAACTATAGCTAATGTCGAAGCATTTTTCTACATTGAAGACAAATGTGTGATGAATATACTGGAGCTACTATACAGTTGACATCTGAAAACAGTTGCAGAAATCAAACTTTTTTTTTTAAATATAGGTCATATTGTCCGATAAGAAATACTTATAAAAGCTTAAGCTGTTCAACTGATGCAGAAGCTTTCCAAAAAGCTCTTTGCCAGGCAGACTTCTTGTGCTCATCAACAGGACTTTATATGGAACAAATAGCAGAGATCATAATGATAATGAAAACACTGAATACTGTTGGACGTAACATCCCTATTGATGTTTATCCCATCAGAGTTCTGACAAAGAAATCCCATTTCCAATGTATGTTGGATTGTCAGTTAGTGCTTAAACAAAACAGCCATCTCTCATAGAGAAATTATACAGGTTTAAACTCTCCATCCCGTATTATAGAGTATTACAGCGAAGCACAAGTCATTTGCCCCCAAAGCGGAGAAATTACCTATTTATAACTGGCTGTGTAGATAACATGAATTACATTCCCAAGTTTCGAACTGCACCTGCTTCTTTTCCTGGAAAACTTATCTCCCTTACCCAGCACCCTACTCTTGAAGTATTTGCAAATAATCGGA
>JAXCGZ010015550.1:25000-30000 GCA_037179515.1 Halocaridina rubra | reverse complement strand
AAGTAAAAAAGACTTTTACAAAAAACAATTTAATGAATCTAGACATGATACAGCAGCAACATGGAAAGTGATAAGAAGCATGATACCAAATGAAAAGAGTACCTCAGAAAGTTATGAAAATATTACGGAGTTGAAAGACAAAGCAGATAACTTTAATAACTATTTTGCTAACGTTGGCAAAAACACATATGAAAAAACTCAAGAAAACATCAACTCAGTGAATATGAGTAATTGCTTAAATGACAATTCTTCCAATGAAAACACAAGAGAGTACTTCAAGATAAATCCTATCGATTGTGCTACCCTAATTCTTACCATAAAGAGCCTAAGAAACTCTGGCTCTTATGGTTCAGATGGTATACCATTTCAGTTCATCAATGATGCTCTACCCATGATTGCATCCTATATTCTAACTATTATGAACACTTCCATTGTTACTAAAAAGTTTCCTGACTCTTGGAAAATAGCACATGTAATACCTCTGCATAAAAAGGGGGACAGAGAAGATGTGACAAACTATCGTCCCATTTCCCTCCTACCCATTTTCTCTAAAACATTAGAAAAAATTGTTGCATGCCAACTTATGTCATATTTAGAATCAAATAGACTACTAACGATTAGCCAACATGGTTTCAGACCAAAACTCTCGACGGTAACTGCACTGCTTAAAGTTACGAATAGTATATATAATAATATAGATATGAAAAAAATATCTTTGCTAAGTTTATTAGACTTATCAAAAGCCTTCGACAGTGTAAACCATGAAATTCTTTTAAGTAAATGTATTAACTTAAATATTGATCCAAGCTGGTTTAGCGAGTATCTATCTAATCGTAAACAGTCCATACGTCTTAACAACATTATCTCTGTGCCAAAAAATGTATCATTTGGTGTTCCACAGGGATCAGTACTTGGTCCTATCCTCTTCTCCATTTACGTAAATGATCTATCTTCTTTCATTTCTGACTGTCTAGTCGTACAATATGCAGATGACACTCAACCACTCCTTAGTGGTGATATTAATAATCTCCCAGAGCTAACTTTAAGAGCAGAAAACACTCTGTCAAAAATTAAAACCTATTTCCAAGAAATTGGGCTGTTAATTAATGAAAGTAAAACACAGTGCATATTTATTGGTTCAAGGTTCCACATAGCACAAATTCCAGAAAACACAACAATTAATTTTTGCGACAATATTATCACACCTAGCAAAACAGTCAAAAACCTAGAAATTCACTTTGATAACCACATGTTGTTTGATTCCCACATAGATAAGGTATGCAAAAAGGTTACAGGAACATTAATGTACTTATCACGTATAAAAGACAATTTTGAGACTACCACTCGAATAACTGTTGTTGAATCTCTAGCCCTAAGTCACATTAATTACTGCACAACTGTTTGGGGAGCTACCACTAAGACTCAGATAAACAGAATACAGAAGCTTATTAATTTTGCAGCTCGAGTTGCCTGGGAGGAATAAGAAAATATGACCACATCACACCAGCTCTCAATAAACTTGGGTGGCTGCGGGCAGAAAATAAGGTCGCTTATGCTATTTATGTTTTTGTATTCAAAATTTTGGACCATCATTATCGTAGCTGGCTATTTGATTTAAAAACAGTCAGGGATATAAGGGGAACCAACACAAGACAGAGCAGTGAGCTCTTTATTCACAGAACAAACACAGAAGCAGGTTCAAAGATGATCACTATCAAAGGGCCAACACTCTGGAATAATATTCCAGAGCATCTTAAAAATGCATCCTCCTTCACAGCTTTCAAAGGCAAACTATATAGTTTTCTTTTGGACAAATAGTTGCTGCTCATTAAGAACTAATTATTCTCATTGTAAGGAAACAAATATGGAAATGATGCCGATAATAACGATCCTGTATCTAGTGGCATACTTACTACTTTATTATTAACATTATTGTTAACATTTTTATTACAGCATCATTATTTTCTATGAAAGCTACATTTAATTTAACTATATGTCTAACCCTCTTATTTATTAGTTTAATTACATGTCTACTTATAAGTTACTATTAATGTTGAATAACCATTGTACAAAATGGAAATAAATGTTTTGATTTAAATGTTTTTGATTAATGAGGCTGACTGCATGTTTTAGATGCAACCCCATCAAGGAGCTAAATATATGTATGTATGTATGTATGTATGTATGTATGTATGTATGTATGTATGCATGTATGTATGTATGCATGTATGTATGTATGTATGCATGCATATATATATATATATATATATATATATATATATATATATATATATATATATATATATATATATATATATATATATATATATATATATATAATAATATGGTTTCTTGAATAGATGGGAGAGATGATAAGGAAATATAGTATGACAGAAAAAATAATAAAGATTTGCTGATAACAAGGACTGATTGAGGAAGATGAAAAATAATTCACTGACGATGTAAGATTACTTTTCTTCCACTATCATCACTGCCACCACCACCACCACTACTACTACTACTACTACTACTACTACTACTACTACTACTACTATATATATATATATATATATATATATATATATATATATATATATATATATATATATATATATATATATATATATATATATATATATATATATATATTGTTAGAGCAAGACTAATTTCCTTTACGAAAAACTGTAAATGAAATTATACTTAAACAAAGGATATGAAAACTAAGTTGTGCAAATAACTACATATAGATATAGCCGCATTCCAGTTACTCAGGTGTACTCTCTTCTACCCTCTGACGTCAGCAGTAATTAATTTATGTAATAATATGGTTTCTTGAATAGATGGGAGAGATGATAAGGAAATATAGTATGACAGAAAAAATAATAAAGATTTGCTGATAACAAGGACTGATTGAGGAAGATGAAAAATAATTCACTGACGATGTAAGATTACTTTTCTTCCACTATCATCACTGCCACCACCACCACCACTACTACTACTACTACTACTACTACTAATACTACTACTACTACTACTACTGCAACAATACCGTTGAAATTTATAATAATAATAATAATAATAATAATAATAATAATAATAATAATAATAATAATAATAATAATAATAATAATAATAATAATAATAATAATAATAATAATAATAATAATAGCATAAGATAATCACACATACATACATATACATGGCCCCATAATAACAGATGTAGTGTTTATTTGATATTGCGCTCTTTCCTTTTCTTCTTCTTCTTCTTCTTCTAA
This sequence comes from Halocaridina rubra, assembly GCA_037179515.1. Lineage (NCBI taxonomy): Eukaryota > Metazoa > Arthropoda > Malacostraca > Decapoda > Atyidae > Halocaridina > Halocaridina rubra. Next base: position 26,725 of record JAXCGZ010015550.1, on the reverse strand, counting down.
TTATTATTATTATCATTATTATTATCATTCAAATAATCTCTCTTCCTTGTCGGGAATCGAACTTGGGAACTCTAGACTAGAGCGGCACAGTTTAGTACACTAGATCAGCAATGGTTGTAAAAAATGGGGAACTAGATCATCCTCTGATGATACCCAGATGGAGGGACACTTTTGCTACCATTAATCTCCGTTTTACCCCTTCCCCAATCCACCTGTGTCCAGCAAGCATATTTATTTCTTCTCTTCAACATCCAAGGTTTGCCAGATGAAACAAATGGAATGCAATTGCACATTTTTAAATGTACCCTAATAAACTCCCTTTCTTGACGGGAACCGAACCTGAGAACTCTAGACTAGAGCGTCATAGCTTAGTATACTAGACTAACAGAGGTTGTAAAAGATGGAGAAATGGATAATTCTCTGATGATACCCAGAGGGAGAGACGCCTCTGCGACAATTAATCTCCGTTTTACCCCACATCCCCAAACACCAGTGACAAGCATACACAGTGAATTCTCCTCCTCAATATCTAAGGCTAGCTAGATGAAACAAAATTAATTAAATGAAGCATTTTTAAATGTATTATTTGAATACATTTAAAAATGCTTAATGAATATTGAAAGAATAGCTCATCTTAACACAAAACAAATCAATCAAACAAACAAACAAACAAACATATATCCATTGGTCCAATGGCTATTCTTTTACAAAATTAAGAGTACACTTATAAGTAGACATGTAATTGAACTAATATGTAAGAGGGTAATACATACATTGAACAGAAATATAGCTTTCCTAGAAAATGAATATTACCTTGAGTTAACAGATGGGTATAAAAATTATAAAAACAATAATCATGCTGTAATAGAAATGTTAACAATAATATTAATAATAAAATAGTAATAATAACACTCGAAACAGGATCGTTATTATCGGCTTCATCGCCATATTTGTATTCCTTACAATGAGAATAATAAGTTCTTAACTTAGAGATCAAAGACGGCGATATTAATTTACATATAGAATGGTTAGTGTTAAGGGAAATTGCATTAAATCATTAAGTTTAGTTTATGTGTGAGCAGCAACTATTTGTCCAAAAGAAAACTATATAGTTTGCCTTTGAAAGCTGTGAAGGAGGATGAATTTTTAAGATGTTCTGAAATATTGTTCCAGAGTGTTGGCCCTTTAATAGTGATCATCTTTGAACCTGCATCTATGTTTGTTCTCTGAATAAAGAGCTCACTACTCTGTCTTGTATTGGTTCCCCATATATCCCTGACTGTTTTGATATTATATAGCCAGTTAGGATAATGATGGTTAAACATTTTGCATTAAAAAACGTAAATAGCATAGGTGATCTTGTGTTCTACCCGCAGCGACCCAAGTTTTTTGAGAGCTGGTGTGATGTGGTCATATTTTCTTGTTCCTCCCAGGGCAACTCGAGCTGCAAAAGTAATAAGTTTCTGGATTCTATATATCTAATTATTATTGGCAGCTCCCCAAACAATTGTGCAATAATTAATGTGACTAAACGCTAGAGATTCGACAACCGTTATTCAGGTGGTAGTCTCAAAATTGTCTTTTATACGTGATAAGTACATTAGTGTCCCTGTTGCCTTTTGCATACTTTATCTTTATGGGTATCAAACAACATGTAGTTATCAAAGTGAATTCCAAGATTTTTGACTGTTTTGCTAGGTGTAATGATATTGCTGAAAAAATTAA
>JAXCGZ010015550.1:5000-7500 GCA_037179515.1 Halocaridina rubra | reverse complement strand
TATATATATATATATATATATATATATATATATATATATATATATATATATATATAAAATATAATATATATATATATCTATATATATATATAAAATATATATATATATATATATATATATATATATATATATATATATATATATATATATATATATAAAAATATAATATAATATATATATATATATATATATATATATATATATATATATAAAATATATATATAAAATATATATATATATATATATATATATATATATATATATATATATATATATATATATATATATATATATATATATATATATATATATATATATATATTTATGTGTATATATATATATATATATATATATATATATATATATATATATATATATATATATATATATATATATATATATATATATATATATATATATATATATATATATATATATATATATATATATATATATATAATATGTATGTATGTATGTGTGTGTGTGTGAATGCATATATGCATAACCGTGTATGCGTATGCTATTTCATGGCTATTATGTGCAACTGCTATATATTTGAATATTAATATTGTTTGTATTCGTTTTGTTACCTATATACATAATTGTTTTTAATATTGTATAGAGTGCAACTATATACGCCTAAGGAACTAAGAACCACAAGTAAAAGTTCTCTCTTATGAAAATTAAATACTTAGGCGTGACGCAAATGATTTGTATCCTTTAATGGGGGCACGGACAATTGCCCCTTAGGACCATTATCCCTAGAACAATTCCCCTAAGGACAATATCCCTTAATGAAAAAGAGAACAATTACGCCTTGGTAATGTTAAAGTCAAATGTATCATATGATTAAGAAATAATGAATGAAAAGAAGTGCAATGTGCATAATTTAATATTTCACACTCGGTTAGGCTAGTTTTGGTTAGGTTAGATTACGTTAGGTTAGGTTAGGGACAGTTGGGATTATCTGAAGAATTGTTACCCCAAAGTTCAGAAGGAAGATATTTCTTCAGATGGGGTATCCTGGGGTGACGATTCTTTAGGTGGGGTATCTTAGGGTGACGATTCTTCAGCTAGGATATCTTAGGGTGACCATTCTTCAAGTGAACATGCTGGTGGTGACGATACTCTCTCTCTCTCTCTCTCTCTCTCTCTCTCTCTCTCTCTCTCTCTCTCTCTCTCTCTCTCTCTCTCTCTCTCCATTCTCAAAAGCACCACTGAAGGATAATTACGATTCACGAACTTAGGTAGCTAGGGGATTATTTAATTTTTTTTTTATGAGTGTCACACCGGACAGTTAAGAAAACTGCCCTCATCAGGTTTAGGCACCAAGAAAACACCGAGACGAAGAAAAAGTAGAAGCTTAAGGACAAGGCAGAAATAAGGGAATGATTAACAAAAAGAAAAGGACAAGCTTATAGGATAGTTACAGTAATGCAGAGTTAGTCACTAAAATGACGATGCATCTTGTTTTTGAAGGAAGATGGTCATAAAAATTAAGAAAGACAGAAGGAGGAGGAGAGTTCCAGAGTTTGGAGGTGAAGGGGAAGAAGCAGTCACTGCATCGACCAGTGCACGAGCTACAAATCTCCACACAGTACCTGTGACAAGGCCGCTTAGTGAGTGTTACACGGCCTCTGAGGCGGGAAAGGGATACATCTGGCCATCTCATCAGAGCAGTGATGGAAGTGATAACGATAGTAAAGAGAAAGGGATGATACCTTACGGTGAAGAGAATGAGAATCCAAGTTAGAAGTAAGAGATGAGACGTAGATGAGTTTGATTACCTTAGATTCAACCCTGTCAAGGAGATAAGTATAAGATGAAGCACCCCAGAGGTGAGAGCTATATTCTAGGCAGGAACAGATAACACCTTTGTAGATTTTAAGTAACTACAAAAAGGATTTTGTTCATCAATCTATTTTTCATTTTTATATTCATAAATTTGTTTTTTGTAGTTCCTATCTCCCTTTTTACCCTCCTTACTCGGTGGTCTCCCAGGGGTTAAACATGTGCACGCGGCGCCATCAACTCTCCCTTCTTCACTACTATCCTATCCAAACTTTCCTGTTCCCTTCAAAATTTAAGGCATCCATCTAACACCTAATAAAGGAGATTATATTAACCCTTGTTAAGAACAACTTGAATTTTTCTTATATTTTGCAGATTTGATCCTAGCTCCCAATCAACTCTTCCACAGGCCCACCATTGCCCGTCCACCCCAGGGTGGATTTCTACAACGACGATGCAAAAAGGGAAAGTAATGACGAAAAAAAAAAACAGAATCCCCAATTTTTTTGGAAGCAGATTTAGAAATTTTGGATTATGAGACGTTTCCGAGACATTTTTGAGGCTATCTGAATTCCTAATATGTTAATAGACTGAAGAGGGTATATTTCGTTAGTTTCGAAGACAATAGGACTATCAGGAGGAGAAGGATATAAACAGGTATTCAGAAAAAGTGTCTCAGAGGCTTTAAATTTAACTAATTTTTTGGTGC
>JAXCGZ010015549.1:57500-66960 GCA_037179515.1 Halocaridina rubra | reverse complement strand
TAAAATAAAATAAAAATAAATAAATAAATAAATATAATATATATATATATATATATATATATATATATATATATATATATATATATCGTCTAAGATGACTTCCCTCAACTTCACCAACTGCCAGTGCTGGTTAGTACAGTGGTAACGCGCTGGCTTCGCATACAAGAGGTCGAGAGATTGGTTCCCGTCCAAGACCGAGAGTTTAAGTTGTTTGCTGGCAGGTTATTGCTGTGGTTGGGCACCGCAGTGGGGGGTTGGGGCTTGCCCCGGCTGACGAATACCCATTATGTAATGGAAATAAAGGTTTATATAATATTTCAAAGCAGCTTCATTATGTCCGATTCAAATGGCAGAATGATTTTCAACACAGCCTCTGCGAAAGCAGTGCCGGTCCCAAGCCCGGATAAATGTGGAGGGTTAGTGTTGGGAAAGGCATCTGACACCTTAAAAATCATAGATAGATTGATAGATAGATAGATAGATAGATAGATAGATAGATAGAGAGGGTGTAGTCACCGTGGCTCAAGCGGTAGCGTCCGCGACTCTGAGGCGTCAGGTCGAGGGTTCGCGCCCCGTCACGTTCGGAGGTTAGCAAGGGCATACACTCAGGGTAAGGATTACATCTGCCAAATCAAGCCCTTCGCAAGAAGGCAACCGTCCTAGCCCTTGGTAGAAAAGGGACTCCGTGACGTACAACCGGAACATAGATATCTACATATATAGACAGATGGATAGATAGATAAATAGATAGCTGGATTAACAGACAAAAAGAGATGAATTATTATTATTATTATCCTTAACATTCTTAGCGGATAAGTGGTTTTTTTTTCCATAGTCTAATTACCATTTTCTATGGAGGGGGTCCATGGGACTCCGTTTTCTACAAATTTTATCAACGTAAAACTATAATAAAAACAAATAACATATATTTGCATATTTAATTAATTCTCCATTTAAGTAAAAATATATTATCTTTGTTTTTTGTTAATGGCTTCGCATAATTTATTTTCTTATCTATCTACCTAGGCCTATTTGCCCTATTATGAATATTCATATTATTTCGTACCTGGAGATTTTTCTCACTCTCAGAAATACACAAATAAGTTGAAAGAGTGAATTTCAATCCTATTTTCTTTTCCAATTTGGTATTATACAAATTGACGATATTTCAAGTTAATGAAGATAATTTCTTATAGATATCACATTATATTTTCAAAGTGTGCACTATGTCATTATTATTATTATTATTATTATTATTATTATTATTATTATTATTATTATTATTATTATTATTATTATTATTATATATATATATATATATATATATATATATATATATATATATATATATATATATATATATATATATATATATATATATATATATATATATATATTTATATTTTTTTTTTTTTTTTTTTTTTTTTTTTTTTTTTTTCCTATCAGTTGAAACTGAAACACTAGTCTGAACATTAGTGTCATTTGCAGATTGCTGACTAAAAATTAGATGATGTGCATTTTTTTTCTTTACTGACGCTATTATCATAACAGACTTAGTGATTAATATTGCTACTGGTATTGATATTGATATTTTGGTCATTATTAATGCGATAGCTGCCATTATGTTTGCTACTCTGGTTGTTACTTTTACTGTTGCTCTACTTATGGCTATATCACATATTCTCATCAAAATTGCTCTGTGATTTTTTTTTTTTTTATGATTGTGACACCAGGACGGGCCAAAAAATAAAATAAAATAAAACAGCCCCCACCGAGCCTGGGCACGAAGAATACATTAAGTAAAAAGTAACAGAGATGGAGAGTGTAATGACTTGTCAGATGTGAAGGGATGATAAGAGGTGTGTAATGAATATCCAAGAATATTCAGTGTTGTTGTAGGCATAACAAATAACCGTAACTGAAGGAAGACTTAACATCGAACTGTCCTGGACAGTCCTATTCAAGTTTAAAAATCTTTCAGCTGTAGTATCGCAACGGGCGGCTGGTGCCATGGGCCAACCTACTACTGGTTATTGTCGGTCATGATGTCTCTCTTCCAATTGAATCTTAAATTTTGGAACTCATTGTTTCATATAATCTATCTTCCTACAAGACAGAGGTATTAACCGTGCTTACTTCTTAGTTGTAATAGTTATTGTATTTGGTTTCCTTGCAGAACACCTTATTTTGGCATGACTATCCAATATTCCAGAAAGATATTGCTCTCTTGGCACTTACTATATTTGTTAATTGTGCATTTTTTGTAATATTCTCTGTAATTACTTATATTATTATTTCTGTACTGGGCTCTTTTAGACTTTTCCAACTTCCTGACTAAAGAAGAAAATGGTAGATATGTTCCTATTGACCTCATTAGTCCAGTCTTTGGCCCGATAGTGTAAACCTAGGATACCATATTCTTAATTAGCTAGACACACACAAATGGATTTCATAAAAGCAAATATATATATATATATATATATATATATATATATATATATATATATATATATATATATATATATATATATATATATATATATATATATATATATATTTTTTTTTTTTTTTTTGCCCCAACATCTGGAAGGGACTTTTATAAAGTTGGGCTGAAGATCCAATGGGGAAGGATTTGGAGAGAAGGCCCAACTACGAGGGATGATGGTAGTGAAAAAGGTTGAGAATCAATGATCCCAGCTGTCTCTTACCCTACTCGTAACTGTGTCATAATATACAGGGTGTCCACAAAGTCTGGGTACATAGGAAATTTCACTATGCAGACCTGTTCAATCGAGTTCACCTGAATTTTGTAAAGCGCATCAAATTATGCATTGAAAATGATGGAAATCATATTGAAAATATTATTTATTAACATTAGATTTAAATAAAATTGTTTTGTTTTAAAAGTATGTGTTAATCTCCTGTGTACCCAGACTTCGTCTGGGTACACAGGAGATTAACACATGCTTTTAAAACAAAACAATTTTATTTAAATCTAATGTTAATAAATAATATTTTCAATATGATTTCCATCATTTTCAATGCATAATTTGATGCGCTTTACAAAATTCAAGTGAACTCGATTGAATAGGTCTGCATAGTGAAATTTCCTATGTACCCAGACTTTGTGGACACCCTGTAGATTCCTGAACATAAATGCTTCTAACCTACGATTTGTTTTGGAAGAAAATATTTACCTCTAAAGTTAACTACAATTATTTAGGACCAGAAGTGGCAATGTCTGAAGCCCAGTTCCACCCTCCGAGGGTGCAACTCAGAAGAGGAAAAGCAAAAGAGGTCAAACTGCTTCTACAGTTTGGTTTCGGTTTTACGTCACAAACTCCCTTTTCAACTAAGGGCTAGGACGGTTGTCTTCTTGCGAAGGACTTGTTTTGGCAGATGTAATCGTTACCTTGAGTGTATGCCTTTACTAACCTCAGTCTGCTTCTACTAACCCCTGCTTATTACAGGACACATCGAATTTATTTATTTAGATTACAGGTACTTGCCTTTGTAACGACACCTACTCTAAAATATGACCTTTCTCAAGTAATCCTTTCCTAAGCAGCTTCTTCAGATGACAATGAGAGTTCCTATAGAAAAAAAAATGTGGAGATTGTTTTAACTTACAGTAAATGTTTACTTTCAAATCCATTGAGAAGAAAAAAATGTCAACACTTCTGAGTTTACTTTAGGTCTTTTAGATATTTTAAAATTATTTTAATTTCTAATGAAGCATTTGCCCTTTGCTTTTTAACATAGATATTTTAATGGTGACTTAGCGTTTGTTTGTTTTTTTATCACTATTATACAATATTCTCTTTGAAGCATTTCAAATAGCAACTAAGTGTTGCCACCTCAAAAATATTATAAATTTATGAGAGAGAGAGAGAGAGAGAGAGAGAGAGAGAGAGAGAGAGAGAGAGAGAGAGAGAGAGAGAGAGAGAGAGAGAGAGAGAGAGAGAGAGAGAGAGAGAGGAGAGAAGCGTGCGCATCCCATGCAACAGGTATATTAGAGGGGGAAAAGCTTCTCCTTCTCCAAACCTTTCCTTTACTGCTCGAGTATTCTTGGTTTAGCCTCACTGCTAGAAGTAAGTTCTCAACAATTTCTTATATACAGTATTCTTTAACTACATATGGACTCTGTGATTGTACATTCATATTATTCATTTTTCATTTATTATTAGGCAAGGAGGAATATTTACACGCAAATATGCATATTAATTATTATTTTTTTCTTTGCATCAACATGACACTATAGCATTTGTGTTTATAACTATTTTGACTTAATACCTATATCGAGACTTGCGCTCATATAGAAACTAATTCTACTATGAGTTTATATATATATATATATATATATATATATATATATATATATATATATATATATATATATATATAAACACACACACACACATACACATCTTGCCTGGAGTACAACTTCAAGAGACCGATAATGAGAGAGATCTAGGAGTAAACATACTGGCAGATTTGTCTCCAAAAATACATATAAATGGCATAGTAAGGGCAGCATATGCATTCTTATCAAATGTAAGGGTAGCCTTCAGGCACATGGAAAAGGAAATGTTCAGAAATATTTATGTAACCTATGTGAGGCCAAAACTCGAATATGCAGCCCCCTTTTGGAATCCACACTTGAAAAAGCGCATAGCTAAGCTTGAAAAAGTTCAAAGACATACCACGAAACTGGTGCCAGAAATACGCAATCTCAGTTATGATGAGAGGCTGAGGGAATTAGACATACCATCACTCGAAGCTAGAAGATTGAGGGGGGATATGGTGACAGTCTTTAAATTCCTTCATGGTTATGATAGAGTGGATAGGGATCGATATTTTGATAAGGCTGGCTCTAGAACTAGAGGTCATAGTTTGAAGCTTCGTAAGAAAACTTCTTTGCAGGATGTAAGGAAATACTTTTTCAGTGTAAGAGTAGTTGATAACTGGAATTGGCTAAGCGAGGAGGTAGTTACTATCTCAATCCATAGTTTTAAGGACAGGTATGATAAGTATCACTAAGTACAAAATGGAAGCGATCAGGAGACGGGAAGATACGAGCTTTGGGCTCTTTCCCGTAAACACAATTAGGTAATCACCATTAGGTATTTACACACACAAACACACCTGCTTAGTTGTAGAAGTTTAGCTAAATGGATTTTTTTTTTTTTTTTTGAGTGTGACACCGGGACAGGCAAGTAGAATTGTCAGAGTACTGAGGCCCTAGAGATATGGCAGGATTAGGCCCTGAGATGACGATAGATCCGCTTTTTGAAGGAAGATAGGTACAAGATTTAAAATAAAAATAAAAATAAATAACTAGTAATACCTTTTTTTTACTGAAAAATGGACCTTAATGTTGAAAATGCGAGAAATTAATTTCAATTTTGGATTTTAACTTAATATGTTTCAAATTGTTAAAATATTCAGTACTTAAAAAATTTCAGACTTTTGTCTCCAAAAACATTCCATAGCGATTTTTTACATATAAATCAAATTATTTTCGCCAAACTATTTTTCAACTTGAATTTAAGGTTTCCCGTAAGCTCGAAGCTGTACTGTGAATTTTCATGCTAATGCATATATATTTTTAAAGTTTTGTATCACTATTAGTCTCTATCTGGGGGTGGACGCAGACGGATTGAAACTGGGGAATTAGGGCTGTGGACTTTAAAGCTTGTCCGTCATCTCTAAAGTCGAGCACTCAACTGGTTACGTTATGGCGGTTCCCGCTAACTAATATTTTTTTTCTCTCTCTCTCTGATAAAGTATAATGGTAAACAACTGCATTTTACATAGATCAAACTAGTAGGGTGTTTTTTTACTTAAATGTTTTTTTTCCCATTGTATAAATGAGCACAGCTTGTTTTACATAGCATGTATTGGGAATTTTATGTAAACTGACACATCTGTTGAGAAGTCACACAGTAGCAGCAGCCCTATTTGATAAGTGCAAGAAATTATTTTGCTTGTTGACATATAAGAATACTTTTTATATATTTTTATTATTATTATTATTATTATTATTATTATTATTATTATTATTATTATAATTATTATTATTATTATTATTATTATTATTAGTAGTAGTAGTAGTAGTAGTAGTAGTAGTAGTATTATTATTATTATTATTGTTGTTGTTGTTGTTGTTATTATTATCACTATTATTATTATTATTATTATTATTATTATTATTATTATTATTATTATTATTATTATTATTATTATTATTATTATTATTATTATTATATTTAATCAAAAGTCAAGAAACCAAATTATCTATGATATACTAAGGGCTCCTTGACCCCCCTTAAAAATAAACAAACAAACAAAATAGTAACTGTCTTTTTCAGAATTTTGAGAAATTTGCAAGATTTTAGCGCAACACATTTTCAGAAAAAGTCATAAAACATGCATTTCTTGAGAGAGAGAGAGAGAGAGAGAGAGAGAGAGAGAGAGAGAGAGAGAGAGAGAGAGAGAGAGAGAGAGAGAGAGAGAGAGAGAGAGAGAGAGAGAGAGAGAGAGAGAGAGAGAGAGAGAGAGAAGGTACATTTGTACATCGAAGAACAATAATCAAGTTAGGTAGATTAAAAACAAATTTCAGTACACTCCAGTTCACTAAGTTCATATCCGAGATTGTACCCTCATATACATCCGTCATTGATCCGAATTCGGATACGGTATTGGGAACTCCAATAAAAAAAATATATATATATATCATTTATCTCCGGACCTTTTTTCACGGTGCAAAAGTCAAAAACAATAGTTTCATGATTAAAAAAAAATGGTGAAAGAAGATTCCGACATCAGATAATAGTGAATCGATAAGGTTATTATCTATGCATTAACAAATGCAAAAAAAAAAAATAAATAAATAAAAAAATCGGTCGAAGAAACACAGACGCTGCCTTTTCATTTGTAAATTTTTCTATAACTCGATGAGTTTTACAGTAGTACAGTGGTAACGCGCTGGCTTCGCATTCACAAGGTCGAGAGATCGGTTCCCATTCAAGACCGAGAGTTTAAGCTGTTTACTGGTAGGTTACTGCTGTGGTTGGGCACCACAGTGGAGGGTTGGGGCTTGCCCCGGCTGACGAATACCCATTGTATAATGGAAATAAATGTTTATTATATTAACCAATATTAACGGGTTGATAACATAACTTTTTTTGACGTTTTATGTTACAATAAGTCCCCATTTGGGGGTGGACGCAGACGGAGTGAAGACGGGGAAGTAAAGCTGGATGTCCTTCCTAACGACCCGCCGTGGACTTTAACATAAGGCTGTCACCTCCTGAATCAAGGACTCTACCACTCAGGCGGTCCCCTTACATGCCAAGAGCATCTAGTGTTACCTGGTGTACACCCATCCAAATACTCTGAGGCGTCAGGTCGAGGGTTCGCGCCCCGTCACGGTCTGAGGTTAGCAAAGGCATGCACTCAGCGTAAGGATTACATCTGCCAAAACAAGTCCTTCGCAAGAAGGCAACCGTCCTAGCCCTTGGTTGATAAGGGAGTCCGTGACGTAAAACCGGAACAGAACCCAACGGTGCTCAACTTCGCTGATCAGACGAAAAGTGGCTTACCCACCGTGCTATGGTCGTTGCCGCTACGGACAACTATATATTTTTTCTTTTATTATGATGTAACTGTGAAAATGAAGTAATAATTGAATGGAAAATGAAATGTGGCATTTCTAATGTTTTTCAGTGTGAAATGACCAATTTTGCTATTCATTTCCATTGGAAATGGGCAGGTTTTTTAGGTAGCAACCTCCATTATCTAATGGAAATGACTGTCAAAATAAATCATTATTCGTAGAATCTTAATAGCAAATCAAATTTCACATTTTTCGTAGAATCTTAATAGCAAATCAAATTTCAGATTTTTCGTAGAATCTTAAAAGCAAATCAAATTTCAGATTTTTCGTAGAATCTTAAAAGCAAATCAAATTTCAGTGTCTAAATCAATTATAGGAATAAACGAGACAATTACTTTTTCACAACTGGGGGGAGCTTCACCCCTGAGACCCCCCTCTGCCTAACCAAACTTAAACTAACCTTACCTAATATAAGAAGGTAATTATGGGTCTCTAATTCACAAATAACACAAAAATTATCCAGGGTTAAGAAGTCAATACACTGGATATCATATATAATATTCTAATAAAAGGAAGCAACTAAAAAAAAAACTCGGCTGAAATAAACGACTACATTGTGCTACGACCATATCTAAATTGTGATCATATCCCAGCAGCCAAGAGAAAATTAGGATACATCTTCTATTAATAATACCTGTTTAAACAGCAACACGGAACACATTTGTTATTATTATTATTATTATTATTATTATTATTATTATTATTATTATTATTATTATTATTATTATTATTATTAATCATTAATCTTTTTTTCGAAGTGACTCGCATGTGCTTAGCAACGCTGGCAGTGCTGATCAGCGCAAGTATTTTTACTGTTGTCTCTCCATCGCCTCTGGCCTACCAGAATCATGGCGGACCTTTGATGAACCAAGTGGATCTCTGTATCCTGGCATGTGACGCCTGTTACAAGGTAAGTTTATATCTTAAGTACTCCCCGGCTGCCCCCAGGGGGGGCCGACTCGGGGTGGGAGGTCTCCCCCACTCCCCCTCCGACGTCCCAGGGGTGACAAGGGGGGGGGACCAGTCCCCCGCCCCGTCCACAGTCGCCTTCGCCGCAGGGATTGGAGGTCGAAGGCGCCCCGCCCCGTGGCGGGTGCGAGTCAAAGCAAATTACCTTTATGCGGGAAGAAAATACAGAGGAGGGGATTCCCCAGTCCCTAAACCTCCTGGCTAGTACAGTGGTAGCGTGCTGGCCTCGCATTTGCGAGGTCGACAGATCGCGCCTCGTCCAGGCAAGAGAGTTTAAGCTGTTTACTGGGGAGGTTACTGCTGTGGCTAGGCACCACAGTGGGGGGGTTGGGGCATGTGCCGGCTGGCGACCGCCCTATGGGTCCTCCATGGCCCGTTCCACCCATCCATGTGTGGAGAATCTAAAACAACCAGTCCCCTAGCTCCTCCCCCATTTAGTCGGCTTTTACGACACGCAGTGGAACACGGAATAGAGTATTCAAATCAAAATAATATAAATTGAATGCTAAAACATGGAGGTATTTTGTTATCAGTAAGTTATCAAATTGGGATTCTCACAACTTAGGTAAAGTTAGGTTTGTTGGTTAATGAGAACATCAATATGTCCAAAGATAACTTACAAGTAGCGACTAGGCTGTGTTTGTTTAATGGTTTTGGTGTGATTAGAGGCCTAATGTTTTACTAGTTGTGAAGCGAATCTTAAGCTGTTAATTGTAAATGAATAAATATTTTTCTAGTGGTCTATAATTAAATATGGATTCCATAAATTAAATAAATCAGCTAACCTTTCATATTACTTAAAAAAATAATTAA
>JAXCGZ010015549.1:7500-52500 GCA_037179515.1 Halocaridina rubra | reverse complement strand
ACAAAAAGCAATTTTCCAATTCCTGTATTTGCCAGGAATAATTTCATTAATAAACTGATAGTTTGGTTTCCTGAAAATATAAACTTAGGAATTTTTGGCTAGACAAAAACATTAATTAAACTCTCAACAAGCTGGATATAATTGGGAATTGTGGTCATGAAAAATCTTTACAGTATATTTCGAGTCCCTTAATCACCGTAGAATTAAATACCCAATTATGTCATTACTCATTTTCAACAAGTGTTAGATAACATATCCCTAAGGGTATCATTAAAAAAATTAAATTCATATATATATATACATATATATATATATATATATATATATATATATATATATATATATATATATATATATATATATATATATATATATATATATATATATATATATATATATATATATATATATATATATATATATATATATATATATATATATATATATATATATATATATATATATATATATATACTATATATATATATATATATATATATATATATATATATATATATATATATATATATATATATATATATATATATATATATATATATATATATATATATGTATATATATATATATATATATATATATATATATATATATATATATATATATATATATATATATATATATATATATATATATATATATATATATATATATATATATATATATATATATATATATATATATATATATATATATATATATATATATATATATATATATATATATATATATATATATATATATATATATATATATATATATATATATATATATATATATATATATATATATATATATATATATATATATATATATATATATATATATATATATATATATATATATATATATATATATATATATATATATATATATATATACAGTAAACCATGTAATAATAATAATAATAATAATAATAATAATAATAATAATAATAATAATAATAATAATAATAATAATAATAAAAGATTCAAGACTTGTTGATTATTTCTTTAATTAAGATTATGTCCTCCCTATGCATATTATGCTGGCGTCACACATAGCCAAAATTCCCGACCCGACTCTTAAAACCGTCTAAAGACGGAATCCTCCTGGCAGCAATGACGTCATTACGATAATCGGGTGTAATTTTTCGTCCGCGTACGACGGAATCCTAACAGTCCTACGTAGTTTAAAAATATCGAGGGGGTCCTGAACCGTTGTGGAGGGCCTACGATAATTGGCTGCTGCACCCAATAATCTCCGTGATTCGGAAGACCAAATCGGTCGTAGAAGACTGCGTACGACGGGTAAGATCGATCTTCTTGATAGTACACGGGCGTAGGAGAAGGTGTACGCCCGCGTACGATCCAGAGGATCGGTCCTTCCCGGCGTACGCAGTCCTCCGGGTCTGGAACCGTTAAAAATTTAAAAATTCGCTTATACGTCTGGCAGCGCAGTAGGAAAAGACAGCGCGCATGCGTGGTCTCATTTCTGACAACCCAGTCCTGGGCGTTCAGTTTTCCTGCTCCGCTTGCCGCATTTCTTATTGTTTTAGCATGATATTCTCGTATGTAATTTTTTCAGTACACTTATATTATTACATGGGGATATGTCTTGCCATACTTGTGTATTTTCTCATAATGAAATTTATATATTTTTGTACAGTATATATTTTTGTATCTTAAAAATTATTATTTTCTGTTCATTTCCTGTTTATTACTTATATCATCATTTTACTATAATATATATTTATATATGACCATTAATACTGGTCATGCAATAAAGCATATATTTCCCATATAATGTTGTGAAATCAATATATCAAAATATGAATTAATCAAATCCATAAATGTGTCAAACAAAATATATGAAATATATTAACATACATGGCCAACATATATTTACTTATATATATAAGTAGCTGAAGTGCCAAATATATAAATCAGGGTTATACTTTCACAAATATCCCATATATATATATATATATATATATATATATATATATATATATATATATATATATATATATATATATATATATATATATATATATATATATATATATATATATATATATATATATATATATATATATATATATATATATATATATATATATATATATATATATATATATATATATATATATATATATATATATATATATATATATATATATATATATATATATATATTTTCCATATATTTATTGTTCACTAGGATCAATTCTAACATAATTAAAGTTACAAACGTCGTCCTTTAAACCATTCTCTCTTGCCATGATACCCTTCCTTCGGGGGAATTACAGTATTCCTCCCGACTGCGTACAACCCCCTACGAACGTGTACGTTCCCCTACGATGGGTCGGGAGCGTCGGGAGCATGGTCGGCCCAGTCGTAACGATCAAAAATTTAAATTTCCCGCTTTCTATGATGAGACTTACGTTTGCGTACGATCAGTCGTACGCTAAATTACGCGTCCAAACTACTCCGTACGATTGCAATTACGATCCATAGGACTGCTTACGCAGACGTACGATGCACTTCCGACAGGCACAGGAATGCACCTGTCGGCTAAAAAATCTGCCGGATCTCCAAGGATTGAGCGAAGATTCCATCGGAATGCGGTCTTAAGAGTCGGGTCGGGAGTTTTGGCTATGTGTGACGCCAGCATAAGACACGCGGGTTAGCAGTGGGGTTTCACAGGGACCAGTTTTAGGGACATTCCTGTTTCATACACAGTATATATCCAAATGATCTGCAGGAGTGTGTAAACTAATTTTTAAATATATCTGCAATTAACGTATAGGTTGTGAAGTGAGTGAAAGATGAATATTGTGGTAGAGAACTTGAGAAAGATCTAAACAGTCTGTATGAGTCTCAGAGTAGTGGCTGATGACATTCAACATACCATGAATATATTTCAAGATAGTTTGATTTTACATACGCATATAATTATTTATTTACATGACAATCTATTGCTTTCCTATAGTTTACGTGATTACCTAATTGTGATTACCTAATTGTGTTTACGGGAAAGAGCCCAAAGCTCGCATCTTCCCGTCTCCTGATCGGTTCCATTTTATACTTAGTGATATTTATCATACCTGTCCTTAAAACTATGGATTGAGATAGCATTAACTACCTCCTCGCTTAGCCAATTCCAATTATCAACTACTCTTGCACTGAAAAAGTATTTCCTTACATCCTGCGAAGAAGTTTTCTTACGAAGCTTCAAACTATGACCTCTAGTTCTAGAGCCAGCCATATCAAAATATCGATCCCTATCCACTCTATCATAACCATGAAGGAATTTAAACACTGTCACCATATCCCCCCTCACTCTTCTAGCTTCGAGTGATGGTAAGTCTAATTCCCTCAGCCTCTCATCATAACTGAGATTGCGTATTTCTGGCACCAGTTTCGTGGCATGTCTTTGAACTTTTTCAAGCTTAGCTATGTGCTTTTTCAAGTGCGGATTCCAAAAGGGGGCTGCATATTCGAGTTTTGGCCTCACATAGGTTACATAAATATTTCTGAACATTTCC
This sequence comes from Halocaridina rubra, assembly GCA_037179515.1. Lineage (NCBI taxonomy): Eukaryota > Metazoa > Arthropoda > Malacostraca > Decapoda > Atyidae > Halocaridina > Halocaridina rubra. Next base: position 48,953 of record JAXCGZ010015549.1, on the reverse strand, counting down.
TTGTCCATGTGCCTGAAGGCTACCCTTACATTTGATAAGAATGCATATGCTGCCCTTACTATGCCATTTATATGTATTTCTGGAGACAAATCTGCCAGTATGTTTACTCCTAGATCTCTCTCATTTTCTGTCTCTTGAAGTTGTACTCCAGCCACCTAGTAGTCAAGCCTGGGCCTTCTTGCACTTGTACCCATTCTCATTACCTTACATTTTGAAGTATTGAATTTCATTAGCCACTTTTCTGACCACTCATGCAGATTATTTAGATCCTCCTGAAGTTCTCTACCATTGTTCTCGTTTTTTACTTTCTTCACAATCTTTGCATCATCTGCAAACATATTCATGAATGAATTTACAGACTCTGGTAGGTCATTTACATATACAAGGAACAAAAGTGGCCCTAAAACTGAACCCTGTGGAACTCCACTACTAACTCTTCTCCATTCAGACACTGAGTGTCTTACTCTAACCCTCTGTTCCCTTCCTTCTAAGTAAGTTTTTATCCATTCCAAAACATTTCCACCTATTCTAGCCATTGATTGCAGCTTCCTAATAAGTCTCCCATGTGGAACAGTGTCAAACACTTTCTGGAAGTCTAGGAATATGCAATCTGCCAAGCCCTCTCTTTCCTGTAAGATTTGGCTTACCTCATCATAAAATTCTAATAAGTTTGTTACTGTTGATCTACCTTCTCTGAAGCCATGTTGCCTCACTGACAAAAAGTTGAAGGATTCCATATGAAAATCCCTATGTAATCTGCATAATGCATGAGTAATTTATTTCAGACTAATGGTATACACCAAGAGTGAAATGTACTTCACTATATAATAATGTTATAAATCTGTTTATATAAACAGGAAATTGTTAAAACAAAGAACTTTGTGAACGAAATATTTCAGGCTGCTGAGATTTCGAAGAAAGAACTCGTGTTTAATAGCAGGTATTTACGTTACGTAAATTTGTTCATCTTAATATCGGCATATGAGACACAATGGAGACAGATAATAAAAAAATATTTTCAACAATATTTGTATTCTACATGTGTTATTTAAGTTTGAGCTCATTAAGTAGAACGCTCATAGGCAGAAAATATGTTGTAATAGTTTAACCTATATAAGAACTTTGTAATCAAAAGTGAAGAGACTTTTTTTTAAATTAATTAGCTTGCAAACCCCCTTTACGTTATTTATATGTACACCTAAGGATGTGGTAACAGTTACAGTCTATATAGGTAAAGAAAGTTTATTTTGAAGGCTCCACCAGAGTTGTATTTGGGTTTCGACTTATAAAGCGGGCTTAACTATCGAACGTAATAATATATTTAAAACCCTACGCACAAAACTTCAAAATGGAAAGTAATGAGAGTGACTTTGAGTGAGAGAAGGTCCATAATTGGGTATTCAATTGGATTAGAGATACACGAAAGACAACTGGGGTATATATGTTGAAGATTTGTCTCTGAAAATGCACGAAAAATTGTATAATAAAGGCAATATGCGCTTCCTTTGCGCCCTCAGTCATGCGGACAGTAAGAAGGGAAGAACGAGAGGAAGAACCAAGCTAAGATGGAGAGCTTGCATAGCAGCAGATATGGGAGAGGATGTCATGGATACCAATAAGACAGGTAACAGAGGCGACTTATCAATAACAGCGACCCAGTTTAAAGACGGACTAATAAAATCTGATGAAGAAGAAGTAAAAAGTAAAATCAACACGGCGACGGGGCTTCACAATACGATAATAAGATTGGATGGGGGGGGGGGGAAGGTCTTTCTCTGAGCACAATCAGGTTTCCCGCTTTATATAAAGCATCCCTTTTATATTATTTCCATCTTTTGCATGTCTGCCAGCGAGAAAAACCTTTATCTATTTTTATTTTTCTTAAATTGATACTATGTAAGAAAATTATGAGAGTACGTGCAACCACTATATAAAATGAATAATCATTACATTATTACTGCAAATTGTTTCTTTTTTATTTCTGAACTGTTGTTACAAATGTGTTCAATGTCTAACCGGGACACCTAAAAAAGCCTGCAACAATCGTAACGTTTCAACAATGTTTGAATCGTCTACAATAAACTTAAGTATGCAAAATAGACCACAATTAACAAAAATATATGGTATCTGCCTATTAAATGTAGATATAATGTATACAAAAAGAACAACATTTTGAAAAATTAATTAAAATATAGAGAAAATGGTGTAATTGTATATATTGGGCTACCGCTAGATACATAGACAACAGTAAGCCGAACAGTGTGACGAACGGGCTTTTTATGTGAACAGTATGATCTGTTTTCTTTATCATAAACAGAAATTGTGAACGAAATTCAGTTATTTTAGCATTAGCTAGATGGCGTTGGGTAACGCTAAACGTAAACAAAAGAAAAAGGAAGCGTCAGTGGCTTATTTGAAACACTCCACACGACTTGAAATGCATAATTAAAAAATTAAAATGATAATTTTCATTAATGACATAGAATGACATTCAGTGACTTAACTCATATGGTATATGCTTTTAAACTTATCAAAATTAATATTCTTTATAGTTTTTCTGCTTATTTCTCTTGAGAATCTAGATTAATTAACTAAAATTAAAAATATTTTGTTATTAACAGAAATACGATTCGTTGTCAATGGTAAATCACATAATCATATACTTATTGAATTGAGGTAAAATCGAATGAATAGACCCAAATATTGACATTATAAAATTTCAAAAGCTGCCAAAGAAGCCATAAATGCAGTCATCCGGAGGCATTGGTTTGTAAACCTCGATGCTCGTATGGTGGTGCCGGGAGGACTTGAGAAAAACGAAACTTTGATTGCAATTACCTCATATACTGATCAGAATGACGCCGGAAAAGAGACCAGCAGAGGATGAAGAAGAACAGGAATCTAAGAAATTGAAGGAAGATCCTCCTCCGGCAGTGGCATTGGAAACTTCCGAAAGTTCTGTCCTTCAGGATGAGACCAGTCAAGACAGTATTGCTTCAGACTCGGCCTCCTCTTCAGATCCAGAGAAAAAGGTCGACTTTTCTTTACCTTCTTTGTTTTTCTTATGTTTGTCTCTGCTACTTTATTAAGGGATGTGTGATTTCTTGCACTTTGTTCTCAGGGACCATTCCTGCTTCCATACCAACGGTAGTTAATTCTTCGTCGTATTTTAAAATTTGTCGCGTTCATGTATGTATTCGTCCATGGAAATTAATTTTTAATACCAAGGGCATTGTGTTATGACATGGTGTTGCATATTCTACTTTAATGAAGTAATGACCTAGGATATTCCCACAGCCTTTTCAAAGAACTCATCCGACAAGTGTGTTGAGACTGAAAGACGGAGAAGAGGCACTCTCCATAAGAGCTGACTCTTATGACTTTAATTGTCATTAGGTAATCCTGGATGTGCACTTAATTCCCACCCTCCAAAATTCGTAAGTTCTCAACTAAGTAAGTTTCCGAGTTCCTCTTGATTATTGCCCAAACAGTCAACTAAATGTGTGGCATTTTCAAATAATATACCTTTGAACTAGAGTTTTGTTGTAAATGTTTACCCTTGGACACACCACGGTTTGTGGTTTAACCCAACCCTGCCTTACAACAAAATAATGTCAGCAGGGGAGTTGGAATAAAAAAATAGTTCATATTGTAAAAACCAACTGTTATGCTAAATATTGTAAATTAATGAAATTCCTTAACCAAGGCTAGGTTATTGTTAATAGGTTGATATAATGACCCAGTACTGGTAGGATCGTAAATTAATGAAATTCTTCAGCCAAAATTAGGCCAGGGTTTTTAGGTTAGTTTAATGACCCATTAGTTGTTGTATCCATAATTAACAGTTTACATGATTATGAAATTGAAGCCCACAATTTATTTGGACAATGAAATTAGGTTATTCAGTTGATATTCTGTCTGAAAGGATTAAGTTTGCTATTCATTTCAGTCGTATATTTAAAAAAAAATATATATATATATATATATATGAGTGTTACACCAGGACGGGCATAGAATATTGCCCTCTTCAGGTCGGGGCACCTAGAGAACATAAGGAGAAAAAGCAGTACCTTAAGGACCAAAATTAAGAAAATGATCTATTATAAAAGGAGAGACAGATAAAATAGTCAAAGAAACGAAGACCTAGAAGTATGGTAGGATTAGGCTATGAGGTAACATTGGCTCAGAACGGAAGTGAAAGTAAAGAAGCAGTCACTGCACTAACCAATCTGCATGCTACAAATCTCCACCTAGTACCTGTGTGATGAATAATCCCCTCCATATATAAGCGATACGACTATCAGTACTTATCGTTTTACACAGTATTAAATCATAAAAACCACATTTCAATGGCTAAATCAATTAAGGTAGTAATTTTTAGTTACTATTTCTATCTGCGGACTTTTCCCCAATAGCTCTTTCCTAACCGAACTAAGTTAAATTGAGCTTAGCATAACTTAATAATTGAAGGTAAACATATGCCTGAACTTCATAAATATCAATATGTATCTGTTCCCACAACCCAAAATGCGAAAATTACGAGTTATTCTCCTGAAATTCATTCTGCCTTCGGAGTGCTTTAAAGAAAATAGTAATAGTTTATTTAATATGTATATGATCACGGGGGGCTTACTATGATTTAAATCTACAATGGGTTTTTTTTCATCTTATTTTATATAAAAAATTATATAATGAAATTATGATTAGTTTAAATATAAGAGGAACAAATTAGCGTCTGTATTCTAATTTAAAAATGCTTAGAACTTTTTTTTTGTAAAAGAGCCAAGAAGTTATGACTTGCCAGCCTTTATTTCCGATGAAAGTTCAGTAGATATTGAATTCTGTGTCTGAAAGCCATGTCATCAGTATCATGAGAGGGAAAGATCTAGCTGTGCTATGTACTATTTTGAGGTGGATTTGTTTTTATGCGAGGACTAAACTCGACAGTGAAAATTCGTCATAATAAACTTCAGCACTGAAGATTGCAGTTATTAAAGAATAATGACGTTATCATCTGGTCAGTATCCAAATTTGAAATATCCTTATGACACCTGCAATTACAAAGTACAGTACAGAGGGTCCTCGATTTATGATATCATCGATTTAGATGTTTCGTGGTCACAATACATCTCCCATAAATTATTTTGCTTCTTTTTTTAATACTTTTTCGCCTGTATTATGTCTTCCAAGTGTAAAGCAGATTCTTCAGATGGCAGTGCTTTGAAGATAAGGAAAGCCATCACCATAGAAGTGAAATTAGAGTTAGTGAAAGTTTCGGAAAGGGGACAAACTTTACTGCCGCATTAGCATAGGTGGGTGACGTAGGTGCTTATTTAGGTGTGTTCCGACTTATGTGGAAAATCGGGTTACGGCACGTCTCGAGGAACGGAACTGTGATGTAAGTCGAGGACCCCATGTATATTGGTGCTTTAATGAGGACTGGCATCACAAAAATACAATTTTATGCACCATTACTTTCATAATATATGTTATAATTATTGCAGATTTAATAGTAGATATCGTTACCACTGGTTATAATTGTGTGTTCTTTGAATTATTTTGTCCTTACTGCTCACTATCACCAATTTTCGACATTTTCAAAAATTTCTTATTTCTCCCTATAGCTTTCACAGTGCTTGTAATCAAGCCGTTAAAAATGACAAAAGGGTTAGGGGTGTAAGGGGCTGGCAATTCTCTCCTTCCTGCTGATGGAATGGAAAATGATGGGCAGGGTACGACGAAACACTGATGCCATCTTTTTTGCACAGTTGTATCAACTTTGCTGGTTTTAGCAGGATATGGTGTAATGTTGGGAAATGTTTTTATTACTGACTATGTATGCAGATTCCTGGAATTTTCTAACACCAGAAGTAAATTACTGTAGCTCTTTTTTTTTATCCATAACAGCTCTGCTGGTAATTAATATTATGTAGTGGAGTGTAATACTAAAAAAACATACTCTAGAGTTCTTTTTGTAACGGAAGGTAAATTTTCATTGCATAGCTATTTTTTTTCTTAGGGAAGTTTTAGGGAAATTGTAAACTTCATAGGGGAACTGCAAGGCGACGAAAATCTGGGCACATTAGCAAAGAAAATTGTTCTACGTTTTGTTAGATTGCATAGAAATATATCAGTCATTCTCTAATTGTGATTGCAATATGCTTCTGTTTTTGTGGTGTTTATAGCTGCTTATTCAGAATAAGCAGATTAATTCCTTTGTCTCGTTGCTGATAATTTCATGGATGTATACAGTCAACAACTAATAATAGATTGAAGTAGGTTTTCCTATATTGTATGTGTGGTGTATTACAGGAGCTCCCCTACTTACAAACAACCGAGTTACCAACTTTCACATATACGAACAAAAACCTACCAATTATCTGTGTATAAATGTATGTATTGCTGTACTGTATTATTGCATTATTATTACTGTATAAAAATTCATTAATACTGTATATTTTGTTTTATGTAATAGTTAAGTGTCTTTAGCCTAAGAGTACTGCATACATATGTACTGTACAGTACTTTTTATTACCCAATCACAGTTTAAAATAATTCTACTTAGGAATGTACTTACATTAGTAAGTTGGGGAGTGCCTGTACTTAGTTTTTCAGTTTTTGCTTGAAAGGATTTTGATAAGCCAGTGTAGTAATGTTTATAGCTAAGTAAAATGAGCAGGCGAATATTTGAAATTCATTCTCCATTCATTGCCCTTATGACTAGATAGTAAAGAGCTCCTTATTGGTATTTTGCCATCCTTGCACACTAGAGGTCACCCTTGTTATAAACTTATATCACCCTGTGAATAAATTTGGGGCTTGGAAAATGGTAAAATGCCTAATGGCTCATGATAGTCAAAATGTTTACAAAAGAAATGTGCTAGAACTTTATTTATCATCATTTGCTTAGAGTACTGAAGTGCTCATAGTCGTCCTATTATGTAATTAAGTATTGTAAACCTATTGAATGATGAAAATGTAACTTATTTGTTTCTTTCTTTTTTTAGAGGCTTCCAGTACCAGAGGAGAGAGGAACGGTAGTCTTCACGGGATGTACCCAATGGGAGTACATTGGACGTCGAAATTTGAACAATATTCCCTCTATGAGTCACTACGTTCCAAAAATTATGTCCTTTTTCAAAGGGATTCGAGTGGCATACGTTGCAGGTCATTGCACGGCAGCCCATTCCGTTATTATTACCGAAGAAGGAAAGGCCTTTACTCTGGGTAAGTCTTAGTCTGTCATATTATTATTGTTTATTGTATGTATTATAAACTGCACTATTTATATGACATTTCCCATCTTGATATTGCTTTCTTGTCATAATGTCATTTTGAGAAAAGTTGAGGATCGATTGGTATAAAGTAACCCACCATTGCTTTGGCAAATTTTCATAACTCATAGTTTGCTCATTGTTTCAAGACCATTGTATAAGTACATACGAGAATCTTCTTGACTTCTTGCAGGACGCAATGAAAAAGGTCAACTGGGAGTGGGTGACAGCGAAAACCGCACTGGCATAGTGGCAGTCGATTCGCTTTCGGATTTCGCCATCGTAGCGGCTGCTGTGGGTAGAAATCACACGCTCTTCCTGACTGACAGGGGTACTGTTTTTGGATGTGGGGATAATAAATCTGGTCAGTGTGGTACTGGAAACACAGTTGCTGTTATAAACATACCTTGTAGAATTAACTTCAAGGAATCCAGAATTCAAAAGGTAAGGTTATCTGTATGTGCTATTTTTCAAATTTTGAACATGGAATTACTATGAATATATTTTATCTTCATAAATTCTGCATACAATGCATTCACTAAAGAATATATGATGCTGTTATAAATAAGTAAAAATAGGTTATTTATTAAGATTACAGGTTTTTGTTTATTTAGTAGGTACTCATTTGAGTTGTTAATGTTTTTCTTTGTCTTTTTTATATACTCAAGTTATACATGTGAATTATTGTATTGGTTATTGTTTTATCTTGCCAGTGATTGTGTTGTGTACTAGCGCATTATGGCAAAGAAGTAAAAGTCCACGACATGTAGTTTTATTTAAAGGAGAAAAATATTTATCTGTGTTCAGTATTGCTAACATCTTTCTCATATTGGTTCTTTCTATACCAAAGGTTTTTTCAGTTGTCATTTTAAAGGAGAAGAAAGCAAATTTTAGGAGTTTTCCCAGTATCAATTCTACTAACCATCATTTGATTTAAATATTGTATTTCTAAATTTTTTAAAATATTTTCAGGTTGCCTGTGGAGCCGAATTTAGTATGATAGTGGATAAGAAGGGTTACCTGTATTCATTTGGGCTCCCAGAGTATGGTCAGTTAGGACACAACACTGATGGCAAGTTTTTCATTACTAGCAATAAACTTGCTTACCAACATGAGAGATCGCCAAGAAGAGTTCCTATCTTTGTGGAACGTAGCAAGGATGGACATCCTACTCCAGTCACTGATGTTCAGATCGTTGACGTTGCTTGTGGGGCCAGTCACTCAGTATGTATATTTGTGTTTAGTATGTTTTTTTTTTGAATATTTTGCAATTACATGATTGAATGGTGGTGTAATTTCAGACAAGGAAGACATGGATGGTTATGTGATGCAAAATATTACCTGGTTTTTATTTTACATAAACTTGCAAACACACTTTTTATTTACTATGCTCAGCGACATATGTTTATGACATTTTATTGGATACCGTATTGTTAGGGTGAGAAATAAAATTTAAAGACTAGCCATACAAATTAGGTGTGGAAATGAACTGAATATAGAAGAATGTGTTAATTTCTTGTTATTGCATTTTGCAGATAATTTTCAAATTGTTTTAAGTCCTTCAGGAATGTTGTTAGTATAGTAGTACTTAGCAGATTTTGGATAAACTGAAGACGCTCCTCAGTGCTGTCAACTCGAGAGGGCACTCCTCGTCATTGGCCAACTGGAGATAACCTAATGTAACCTAACTTAAGGTGGTCTATCTCCAGTTGCTTAATTATGAGTTGCATTATCTCCAGTTTGCCAATTGTGAGGAGTGTTTTCTCCCATTGATTGTGCTGAGGTGCGTCTTCTCCAGTTTATCCCAGATTCATAGTATGAGCATTGGTAATAAATTAGGTAGCAATAATAATAATAATAAATTATTATTATTTATTTATTTTATATATATATATATATATATATATATATATATATATATATATATATATATATATATATATATATATATATATATATATATATATATATATATATATATATACTAATAGTCCCCATTTGGGGTGGACACAAATGGATTGAAGCTGAGATATTAAGGATGGACACCATTCATATCACCCTACTGTGGGCTTGAACGTTGGACCATCACCTCCCAAGTTGAATACTGCACCTATCATGCTACGGTGTTTCCCAAATAAGGTAGCAGCAAAACCTTATGACAAAGCTAAAATAGGTGACTGTATGCATCCTGACGCCCATTTGAGATGTGGTGAATTGTCAAGAAGCAATTGATCAAATAATGGGAAAATTAAATTCATCAAAAAGAGGCACAGAAGAGCCCTATTATAGTATTGCAGACATAAGACTAGATTGTCAGAGGGTATGATGATGTCGTCCCTTGCCTTTTAACTGGAGTGTTGCTCTAGATTGTTTCAGAAATTGTTTTTCTATTGATTGCTCCTTGTGACAGGGTTGTCTCATTTCTTTTGGTGTTTGTTATAGGCTCAGAGTTTTATGGCACTGGTTAAAATAGCACTGTCCACCTTTGACAATTTGAGACATTATTTTGAAGGAGTAGCAACCTCAGAATTACTCGATTGCTGGACCCTCTCAGGATTAAGAAGCCGAGCTAAAAAGAGAGAGAATTACTAATGTAAAAAAAAGAAAACTATATCTCTTATAATGCTTTGAAACTTTTATTGAAGATGGATATCATGTACCTAATTTAAATTAATTTTCCATTTTTATTATGCCAGTGATTATGATTAATAATATGTGTGGTTGCTTCCTTAAGTTTATTAGCTCTAAATTTGTCTATACGGTTGGTCTTAATATGTGTCTTATTTGTTAATTATGTTGATTCCCTTAGAAGAAATTTAAGGAAATTTTAACTTGCAGGTTGCTATTGATGCCAAGAAGAGGGCCTTTTCATGGGGCTTTGGGGGATATGGAAGATTGGGTCATGCTGAACCTAAGGACGAACTCATACCAAGACTCATAAAATTTTTTGATGGTCATAATCGTGGTGTGACAAAGATTTATTGTGGATCCACATACACAATTGGAGTCAGTCAGATGGGTCCTTTCTTATGGGGACAGACAAAACGAACTGGGGAAGCCAATATGTATCCCAAACCTTTACAGGATCTCTGTGGTTGGGACATTCGTTCCGTAGGTTGTTCGACTACCTCAATTGTAGTTGCTGCTGATGAGAGTGTCATTTCTTGGGGGCCCTCACCTACATATGGAGAATTGGTAAGAAAATGCTAATTTATTTACATTTTATATACGATATTTTTAGTTAATGTATCGCATATTTTTCTTCATACACCTATATGTTCGTTATGAATTATGAAATCTTAAGTAGGTTTAAATCTACGAGGATAGGGTTAATCTGAAAGTGTTGTCTGGTAGTAAATGTTGACTATTGTATACACGTGAGAAGGAAATTGAAGTGATATGGGTTTCCACAGAGTGAGATTATGAGTATTGTAAAAACGAATCAATAAACTGAAATGGACAATTGAATTACAAGCAGAATGACTGCTTTGGATATCTGGAGAAATTGGTAAAACAAGATTTATAGGGCAAAGCTACTTTGTTTCAACTAAAATACTGTATACTTTGGTAGAGATAGAAGTTTGAAGTTGAGTGAGGGGCTAACCTCTCGCGAGGATTAGGAATGTGAAGGCTATAGTGCTTGTGCTGTTATACAACATACGTTGACTTAATATCAATAATTGGCACCAATTAAGAAAACCAGAGAAATTTAGTCATGGTTATAGAGGATATTGCTATGTGAAATTGATTTAGTTTTACTTTGAATATTAGGTACAAAAGTATTAATGTGACCCATTGGGTATGATTAGTTAGTTATAACTTTGTTTTATCTTTCCTTGCCATCTTTCTTCAGTTACAGGCAGAGTTATCTGGATAGAAATATATAGATTTGCTTCGATTCACATTCACCTTAAATCAAATCATTGACTGGACTTATGTGCAATCAGCTAGTCAATTTGCAATTTATTTAACAGAAGTTCTGTATTATATTGAAAAAATATCTTTGATGTGACAAGAAATATTCATATATTCTATACTATAATGCAAAAAGTAATAACATAGCTATTGCTTGGTAAGCTTTGTCATGTAATGGAGGATAAATTATATAATTTATTAGCTTTGGTCAATTATTTTTGCTTCCTAACTTTCATTAAAATTTGAGACAGTTCAATTTATGAGATTGTTAGCATTTTGTGTGCCACACTTACCATCTAAATTTGTTCTTGTCTTCATATACAGTTAAATACTGTTAATGATAAAGCATTTATTGTAGATATTTCTTGATGGTCTCTATTCCATGAATGCAATAGCAGTTGATCTGTTTTATAGGGACTTGGAGAAAATGTCAAATCCAGCACCCAGCCCAAGGAGGTGAAATCACTCGAGGGATCACATGTGCATCAAGTGGCATGCAGTATGGGACACACACTCATGATCGTACGTGACGAAACTGAAAGAGATAAGGAAATACTCTCCAAACTGAAGGAGATGACTGTGTAAATGAAATAGGTGATTGACGGAGGTAAGCTCAAAATAGAATGGAGAAATCAGTTAAGTGTTCAGCCGTATCTTTTGAGATAGGTAGAATCGTGTATGTACTTGGTGCTGGAAGGCAATCACCTCTTTTAACAATTCCAAAGCGAAATGTTTACCAAATATCGGGTATTTCTGAGGCTTGATCTTTCTGTCTGTTACTTCGGCAGATACTTCCGAGCTAAAGTTTTACTCTGCTAAGACTTTTCCAATTTTATAGAATGCTGTTTTGATAGTACAATAAGGAAGCTTATAAAGTTTACAGGAAGGGGAAAATCACTGTAAACTTTCCAAGTCCAATTCTTTCTCTTCAATGTGATGTATATCTGTGCTATTTAGTATTATAGTTGAAATCTCATCAAAAGCTAATACTGTATACTCTGTCAGTCATAATATTTCCTGATATTTCTTAGTATTTTTTTTTATCTTAGGCTGAATATTATTATTATCATTCACTTTACAATATGATATAACTTTTTGTATGCTTTAGATTTTGTTATTTAAAGATGAACTTCCACTTATTTTTGCATGTTTTAAACTCCATTGAAGGCATAATATAGAAGAATGACATGGAGACCTATTGTTTCAGGATTGATTGAAATAACCATATATTGGTTATGCCCATTTGTATTTATAAACATTATTTATTCTTTTGCATTTTAGGATTTTATTTCTTATAATTTTATTTTTCAAGTTGCTGAGGAAATGAGTAAATGCAGTTATATTGTGTTGATTTTTATGTTGTGCACATTTAGTAAGTGTTGAGTTTGAACAAGGAAAGCGGTAAGTAGGTAGTTTTTGATATGGTAATAGAAGTAGACAGATATGACTTGTATGTTAGTCCAGATTGAGATAAGTAATTCATATTCTGAAAAGGTATACCGCTATTTAGCTAATTCGGTATCACATTAAGGGCTTCTATTTTTTCATTCTTCTGTGAATATATGTCATGAGGTTTTTTGTATTTGTGCAATTAGAAATGCTCAATATATGAGATTTCATTACTGCATCAATGCAGTTTTGATGGCATGTGTATGTCCTTTAGTGCATATAAGGATTTCTATATGCAACTGCATTAATATTGAAACATATGATATGCTTTGCTAACAATCTACAGTATTATAATTTTGCAAGGTTCTTAATATCTATTTACATACTTTATAGGTATTATATCAAACTTAACTTTTCAATACTAGCTACCATATATAATGTCAGATTTGATAAGGGAAGTCATTCTATATATAAATTGGTGTACAGACTGTGTAAGCTCTCAAATTTCTTGAAATTGCTTCATATCATAAAATTAAAGGTCAACAATTATTTGTATTTTATTAATTGTTAATGACATTTCTTCCAGTGATCTTAGTACTCTAATTTTAACCACCAATATGGGATTGTAAATTCCCTCTAGATATAAATACCAATATTTTTTATATGAACTAAAGTTTGAACCTTCAGTTCTTTTTCACAGAAGTTTAAAAATAAAAACTGTACATTCCAATTTTTTTAATTTTTATTTTGAATTCCCTGTAGTTTGAGGCAGTTATTATAGATACGACTCCCACAGACCTGTTATAGGTACTCTCAAAATGTAATGTACCTGAAAGATTTACTTATCCAAAGCTTTAATCTGTCTGTAATCATTATCATGTTGTTTTGTATTTCGGTGTCTGTGTATGCGAGAGGATTGGCTTCATGTGAAAATTAGCATTATTTCACCTATGGATACAACAGGGTTGCATCAAGAAAATATAATAATGGGCAACATATGCCCAGGAGGAAGAATTGCTTCAAATTGTTCATACGATATATATATTTATTTTATTTTTTATTTTATATATATATATATATATATACAGGTTACATAAGCCTAGTTAACATTGATTGACTATTTTGGTAGAGATTGTTTTGTCATGATCACTTTCTTGTATACAGTTCCACATTGTATTACAAAATTATATATCACAATGCCATTTCCAGAAATTTTGTTAGCATTGTTTTGGGTCAGAGAGTCTGAATGGTTTTCCAGTTCTTGCCATTTTCGTGCAGATGAGTTTATTTGGTACGTCAGTTTAGGCATTATATGGGCATGTTAAGTCACAAGGTCCCTTTTTTTTATGAATGACCAGATTTTATTTTTTCTCAGATCCAGTATCATGATATAAACCTTCATTTTTTTTGCCCATGGATTGCTGCAGATTTTATCCTTCATATTGTGTAGGAAACTGTTATAGTTTGCTTAACATTAGGTACAGTATGCCTATCCATTTAAAGTTTATTATACTATACTTTATAACAAGTCTCACCTCAGAAATATATATATATATATATATATATATATATATATATATATATATATATATATATATATATATATATATATATATATATATATATATATATATATATATAGTATTATTAAAGGAAATTAAGCAGAATTAGATTCGTATGACCAGTGCTTAAGAATCCTTGCAACCTCCATTGTTTTATTTAGTTATGGGCAACCTGCTAGCTCAAGTGATAATAGCCTCATGTTAAGGGATAGGAATTCTCTTTTCATAAAGATCAATCACTTAGTACTGTTAAGCATAGGACATTAAGTTGGTACCAACTACATTGCAACGAATTATTCCTTTAGTGTGAATTTGGATCACATTTTGTATTGAAAGTCATTGGAATTAATTACATATGTATTTCAAAGAAGAGTTTTTAGGTATATTATACAGAATTGAATGCTCAGCAATTACGTCTGACATTCACTGGCATCATACTTTCCATTGCATTTGTAATGCCCATTATAAATAAGAATCCACCATTTTCTTTCTTTGTTGATAATTTGTCCATTTATGGTATGGTATACTCCTTCAGTTCATTAGAGCTCAAATTATTTTTAATTTTTTTAATTTTTTACAATACCACAGAGGTTGTGGGATGTTATAAAAAATTGTCGATCAATTGCATTTTCTGTAGATAGTAGAGGGTACAGTCCCCCGTATTGGTGTAAACATGTACTCTACAATTTTAAATATGTCATAAATTAGGAATTACGTCGCATCGTGATCTCAAAATTGATTCTCGTGAACGTTTAAACTATACAGGTACTTCATTTAAGAAATGTCCTCTTTATCCACGTTTAGTGCCGTTTCCAGTTTTTAAATCTGCTAGGATAGGTTTAGATATAATTGTATAGTATGTGCATGTGAATTTAATAGCAGTTTCATGCAAACTGATGAGAACGACTTATGTTTTGGTACATCCTAGTTTTATTTTTAGTGGTGCAGAAGATTTAAATACATTTATCAGTATTAATATTTTTCACAGCATCCCATTGAACATTTGCAGCATCTCCCTTCGCACCAACTGAAATTTATTGATTTTGTAATTTAGGATAAGGCATTTTGTTTGTATTTGATACTTGGTAATAATTCTCTTAAATTGGACAGCTAATACGTAGTATTTAGAATTGGAAAGTGTTTATTTATAAAAGTCAGTAAAAATGAGGCTGCATAAACCTTCACAATAGTTTTTCTTAACCATATTTGCAGTGTATTTTTTTTACTATTGAAATTATATACATCTGAGTACTGCATCAGACAACTAGATTGCAAGGCATTGTACTGGAGTGGTTACTCATTATATATGAATAAAACTCCAGAACAAACTTATAAGAAATATTTTCTTGATGCTTGGGCTATTATTGTTTGAAGGTAAATATGTCTGCCCCTTTGTCCTTGGTGTCAATTGACACTCCCACTGTGTTTAATGTGGGTAGTCTCCGTATGGTATTAAAAGACTAATTTTCTACTTCTAAACCAAGAATGGCTTTCCAGCCATTGTTAGAGGCTCATGTTACCTAAGAAATGTGCTTAATAATATATGTTACCTAAGAAATTTGCTTAATAATATATGTTAATTTAAAGAACTTGAACAAAATTTTTAATATTATTAGAGTAATATGGAAGATGTATCTCTGTCATTGTGCTGTTAATCGGGGGGACTTTACATCGTCAGCAGCTTTTCCATGTTCATATAGGGTTGCTGTTTCTCACTAGCTAGTAACCAAATATTAGGGTGATTTAGTATTCTTTCCAGGTATTCTAACAATGGACTTTCATTTTGTGGTAAACTTTTATTCAGTACTTGAAAATATTTTTGAAGTTTTGCTCCATTTTCTTCTGCTATCATGCTGGCTGTATAGGAGAGGTGTAAAATCACTGCATGGTAAAAGGTTTTTCAATCTATGGTCGAAGTGCATTTTTGACTCCAGACACCATACGGATAGTATTAAACGCAGGTATGGTCAACACCAACTGGGAGATTTGAAGTGGGCGAAGTGAGGAGAGTACTGAAACTCTCTGTGAGATGTTTGTTGAGAATCAAGGATATTTCATTCAACAAGCAAATTGAAATTGGACTGTAAGCACGATATCTATCTTATACGGGTACTGTTTAAGATCAAGTTGCAATAATCCAGGTCGTGATGTTCAGTTCCACAGCTGCTTGCCGAATGGACATTCCTTGACTCAACTAATATGTCATAGACAGTTTCTACATTCTCCTCACTCTGGTGACTCCATTATCTTTCTGATCAGGCTTTGCGAATCCAATAATCCCCTTCACACTTTCTATGGGTGTCGACTGTGCACTTCCACCACAATGAAAAAACTCTTGCCAAGCAAGAATTTTATACCTCTATTCTAGTCACCGTATTAACAGAAGAAACCAACAATAAAACTTCAAAATTAGACTCGTAACAATTCTCACTACCGAGTAAGAGTTTACTGCAAGGTGAATGTCGTTGGTTAATTTTATGCAAAGAAAACTGAAAATTAAACCGAGGGACTTTCAAAACACCCTAAAAATTACTCTTTATTCCCTGCAAAGTTTAATGTCTACAGTACCAAAGGGAAAATCATAGAATACGAGTTTTTCTTAAAAATTAATATAATGTTCAATACTTACAGCATATACCACAATAAGACCAGTGGAATTGACTTTTATGCACAACTATGTACAAGTGAGATTGAAGGATTGCCCATTTAGAAATCATTAAATAAGAAAACACTTTCCATCTCACGACTTTGGTTTGAAATTTTATCTCAACTTTTCACGTTGAAGTATATTTTATACCAGCCATCGTTCATAAATAAATATTAATGTGGTAATAATAATGACTGATAAAAAATAGTAATGCATGGGAATCTTGTCTAATGACTTACAAAAAATAATATAGTAACAGTACATGGGAATCTAGAGTGTAGAAAACATTTCTCCTGAACATGTTGGTCTTTTTAGATTTGAATTTAAGCAAAATCATGACTAAATCTTTGAAAAGCAGTGTAACAAGGAAACTACCCATAAGTTATAATAGTTTAGAAGTCTTTAAAAGTTGATAGGCTTTCCAAAATAGGCAGCCAAATTTGCTTCCCTGAATGCCTCAGAACATGTTGGATGGGCATGACAAACTCGAGCAACATCTTCGCAGCTGGCACCATATTCCATTGCTAGGGCCGCTTCATTGATCATCTCACCAGCTCCAGGTCCAATGATGTGCGCACCAAGCATGCGGTCAGTGTGCTTATCAGCCAAAATCTTAACTAAACCATCAGTATCGTTGTTACATTTTGCCCGAGAATTTGCAGCAAAAGGAAATTTGCCAACTACGAACTCCACACCTTCGGCTTTAAGGTCCTCTTCCGTTTTTCCTACCCATGCTACTTCTGGATGTGTGTAAATGACAGAAGGAACACAATTGTAGTCAATGTGGACTGGGCCACCGGCCATTCCCTCTACACACACAATGCCTTCGTCTTCAGCTTTGTGAGCAAGCATTGGGCCATGAATGCAATCTCCAATGGCATATATGCTAGAAAATAGGTATAGAAATCGTAATTAGTCAAAAAGCATTACATATTAAGATTATATTTGAGTATTACATATGATAAACTTCAGGCCTCTAAAAGCCAGCCTGTCCTTGTGCTATTGCCATTATTACTTATAAGTATATTTTACATATAACCCTTTCATAAAGAATTTCAGTCCACGACATATGTCAGGGTAGGTTGTATATTACTTTTCAGCAACTCATTCCATCTCTTGTGCACATTTCAACCATCCTCAATTAATACAGAATTCTCATATCGAAGTACTGTATCTAATAATGTTACAAGAGAAGTCTGAAGGTACAAAATGAACTGATACCATGATTACTTACAAAGTTCTGCAACACTGGTTTTTACTTACTTTGGAATTACAGTCTGGAAGCGTTGATTTACTGGAATACGACCCTTAGTGTCCTTTTCAATACCAAGCTCTTCTAATCCCAAATTTGTAGTATAAGGCCGACGTCCAACACATACAAGTAAAGTATCACAATCCAAATCTTCTTTCTGAAAGACATTTATAATCAATTTATGGGTTGCTACAACAGCAATTCAAGCAAAGACCTATTATGATGTTTAAACAGTAAAGTACAATTCATAAAACTGCAGAATTCTGACTGCCAAAAAATACCATATACACTATAAGAAGTGAGGATGAAGAGTGTAATAAATATCAGCTGCCTTAGTTCTTTTGCAAGAGTTTGGGCTATTGGACTAGCTTTAATCAGTATATTATATATAATATATATATATATATATATATATATATATATATATATATATATATATATATATATACAGTAACCCCTCATTTATCGCGGGGGTTCGGTTCCGGGACCGGCCGCGATAGGTGAATTTCCGCGAAGAACGCCTATTTCAAAAAAAAAAATTAATAATAAATTCTAATGATGATTGTGACACCAGGACAGGCCAAAAAATGATAAACTAAAACAGCCTTTATCAGGCTGTAAAGAGAGACAGAGATGGAGAGTGTAATGACCTGTCAGATGTGAAGGGATTATAAAAGATGTGTAATGGATATCCAATTCTCTGCTGGGTTTTAATATACGTCTGCATTACTTTCATGATGTCTATTCTAAAAATTCTCCTTAGATCTTATCATTATTATTATTATTGGCGACAATAATTTTCCTTTGATGATGATTGTGGAGACTATTATCATTATTCTTATTTTTTAATTATTATTATTATTATTACTAAGGGCTCATCATTGTTTGTACGTCTGTTGGTTTATTTACTTTAATAACTGTGTACAGTGCCCCTCCCTAGTTGGCTGGGACAAAGAGAGTGTGGGGGTTGGGTAGAATAGAATGTTGGAGAGAGAGAGAGATCTAGTAATAAACTTCCCTCCATTTTAAATTCACTGTCTTCATTTCCTGATGGAACTTTAAAAGGATGCATCTCTCTCTCTCTCTCTCTCTCCAACATTCTATTCTACCCAACCCCCACACAGTCTTTGTCCCAGCCAACTAGGGAGGGGCACTGTACACAGTTATTAAAGTAAATAAACCAACAGACGTACAAACAATAATGAGCCCTTAATAATAATAAAGCTGTAATAATAATAATAATAATAATAATAACAACAATGATAATAATCTCCACAATCATCATCAAAGGAAAATTGTCGCCAATAATAATAATGGTAGTAATTATAATAATAATAAGATCTAAGGAAAATATTTGGAATAGACATCATGAAAGTAATGCAGAGGTATATTAAAACCCAGCAGAGAATTAAATATTCATTACACATCTTTTATAATCACTTCACATCTGACAGGTCATTACACTCTTCATCTCGGTCTCTCTTTACAGCCTGATAAAGGCTGTTTTATTTTATCATTCTTTGGCCTGTCCTGGTGTCACAATCATAATTATTATTTTTATTTATTTTTTTGCCACTAATAATCCGCAATGCACTGAATTCGCGATAGGTGAACCGCGATATAGCGAGGGGTTACTGTATATATATATGTATGTATATATATATATATATATATATATATATATATATATATATATATATATATATATATATATATATATATATATATATATATATAATACACACAACATTGGCTGTATTGTATAATGTTTTATCTTTTTTATTTAATCTTGATACCCTTTATGTGGCAACAAACTCCTTAATTTTTTAATTCCTGTCAATATTTTATTATAATGTTACTTTTCTCTCTCTCTCTCGAGTTGTGACTACTCTACTAGATGAGGAAGGATACAGTACCATATTAAAAAACTTCAACAATACATACCTTACTATTTTTTACTCCCTCCACATTAACGGTAATTTTATCTCCTTGTTTGGCTGCACTGAGAACTTTTGTGCCGAGTTTGAATTTAATACCTTGCTTTGTCAGGATTCTCTGGAAATTTTTTGATATTTCTCCATCTATTCCCAATCCTCCAATGCTGTCCAGAAACTCAACAGCAGTTACTTGTGCACCAAGACGAGACCATACTGATCCCTGAAACGAAATTTAGGGTAAAATGCTGTATTAAAATATATTTTTCCTTATTATTATTAAAAAATAAATTATATATATATATATATATATATATATATATATATATATATATATATATATATATATATATATATATATATATATATATATATATATATATATTTGGGGTCTCCGATTTATGACGGTTCGATTCCTGACATTTATTGTAACCCGGTATTCATCATAAGTCAGAGCACCTAAATACAACCCTAGGTCCCCAATCAATGCTAAAAATAAATCATAGAAACATAATCTAGGTTCTTAATATAAGACATAAAAATAATAAAAGTACACTATACAGTATTGCTTTTCTGTACTCCTTTGGTTGGCTTGCATTATTAGCCATATATAACTTTGGTTTTTCACATTTGGCTTGATATATGCATGAGTGTCTTCAACACAACATCAACATTTATTGCATTACACATCAAATATACACCAAGGTCTATATATATATATACAGTATATATATATATACTATATATATATATATATATATATATATATATATATATATATATATATATATATATATATATATATATATATATATAGTTAAAAATTAACTCACCTCAAAAGCCAGATGATAGCACGTCACAAAAAGGAAAAATTTCACTAGCTGACCAACACCTCAAACAGCAACCAAAGACAGCAGCTGACAACCAGCAACAGCAAAGGGCTCCTCACACCGACACAGAAAAACAACGAACTAAAAGCACGTCTTCTCAATGGTCACTGATACACTGCTCCTCACTTGTCTTTCCACACAAACTACACCTCATTAACTCCTAATCACCTTCTCCCCTTCATCACCACCTCATTATCTTTTCCTAATCACCTTAACCACTCTAACATCACCTCACAACTTCTAATCGCCATAACCACTCTAACAATCCACTCACCACATCCCCTCCTGATCTCCAGATCACATCTGATAAATCTGGTAACAGTCTGGAGGCCGCCTAACCCTGTTGGGCCTCCTGGGCTGTGGCATCACTGCTGACTCGGATGACTCTCACTCAGTACAGCATCCTCTTCATCCCCACTGTTCTCCTCCTGATCCGCGAACAAATGGCGAATGTTCACCACATGTCGAGGCACTCCGTCCACCTCAACAATGTTCCTCGACACGACCCGTGAAACCCTCCCCTCCAGCCACCAAGATGTACATCAGTTGTTGGAGGGTTTCACCCACACACTGTCACCAACCCGAGCATCACAATTTCCCACCTCATCTTCACGGGCAGCAGGTTGAATCTGGTCAGGGTGACGACACTGATATCCAAGGAAGATTGACAAAGGGCAGTCCTGTCACTTGATGTAACCCTAGCCACCAAGTTGTACCAAAATGCTATTTTTGGTGGAGACTTTCCGCTTCGCCTCGCTAGGCTCTTGATGGTCCAGTGTACTCGTTCCACTATACTGTTGCCCTCTGGTCTGTGAGCTGCACGGTTTCTTCTTGCTACATTCTACATTTTACATACCTCAGCAACCCGCAGTGATCGAAAGGCGGTACTATTGTCCATCAACTGGGGTGCCTCTTTCTTGAAAAACTTGCTCTATATGGAAGCCAATGTCTGCTGAGTTCTCCGATCGCACCTCCCTCCAAATTGTAAATCAACTCGGCCCACAATCTACCAATGTCAAATAACAGCTTCCCTAATAATATTTAACATCCAACACGATACAACTCCAACTCTCCAGGACACTCAAACACCCAGCTTCATGCCTGGCAGGTGCAGGATCAATAGACTGGCACTTTACACAAGAACGCACAACAGATCTGACCTCCTCCTTATCGACCTCAGGATCTACCATCCTCGTCAAATAAAAATTATCTCTACACCAAAATGATGATTATCAGGAGAGTAATTCACCATTGTTGCGCAAACATTCCTTGAACCAGTTTCAGACTGGTTCAGAGGATATATTTTTTTTTTTCTCGAATTGGTCAGCCAAGCTCTGGGAACCCGCGTCAGCTGGTCCGCTCTGTTCCTCTCAGAAGCAACGTAGATCACTGTGAGGTCCAATTGAAGCTCCCTGACCAAGTCCCAAAAGAACGACAAGTGCCTCTGGACCAAAACCTCAGACATCCCTCTAATACTGATCTTATACTCTTCAACAAGAACAGACTCCAGCCACAGAATCAGTCATCACCTCAACAATCCCCAAGTCCCACTTCAAAGCAAGATTCATACCCCTGACAACAGCTTCCAGCTCAGCAATATTTATTTGGTCATGATCGTCCTTTTTCCTCAGCCACGCTGCATCCTTGACAATTTCGCCACCAATCTAATAGCAAGACTGCTTGCATTGCACCAAACTCGACCTCTTTCACAGCTATCAACATGGAACAATCCCCTCACAGGATCATTAACCATCACCCTCTCCACATTGCATCTCATCAAACGACATGCTTTATCACCAACGCCATCATCGCAACGGTCACCTTCATTCTGGCATGTCACATAGCTGCAAGCAACTCGCAGTCAACTACACACAGGATAATGCCCAACCAAGTGGCCACACAACGAGAATAACTGCCTCCTTGTCAACACTCTGTCGATTTCAGCCAAGCAATGGAACTCCAACACTCCACAGTTTCTCGAAAGCGACAACCCCAGAACTCAACCTCCCTCCAACTCTACTGGAGGCTTAGTCTCTAAACCAAACTTTGACAAGTGATTCACAACCTCAGAAACAGATACAACATTGTCATTGACGATTATGTCATCAATGTAACTGTCTGTGCCCTCTCTTCTCCGATCATCCTGAGCCAAGACAGTTTGCAAGATTTTAGACATTATTTTGGGCGTGCAGTTCAATCCGAAGCCCAGTCGAGTGAGGTTGTAAACAACACCATCATGAACCACACGTTGATAAGTCCACAAAGACTCATCAACATGAACTTGAAGATAGATCACTCTCAAGTCGACTATCTTGAGGGGCTCAGACAAATGTCTCCAACACCGAACTGTCTCATCACACACTGACACATCTAGACCTGAATGATTCTCAACTAATCCATTCAACTCTCGGAAATACAAGACAGGACGAACCTTGTCCTTGTTGATCTGCGTAAGAGCCATTAAAGGAATAATTCCCTGTGAATATTGCTGATCCTTGCAAGTTACCAACCATCCCTTTGAAACCCAACTCTTCAATTCTTTGTTGAAAGCTTCCCTAGTAGAGGTATCAAATGTACTCTTGTAACATTGCACCGTGTTCGAAAGGTGTGGTTGGCAATTTTTTCTCCAACACCATTTAACAATCCACCTCCTTCCATCATATTTGAACACAAAATCACAGTCTTCGATAACAATGCCATCATCCACACCAGCAGCGATGACAACAATATTACTAACTGGAGCCAGAATAATCCCATCAGACAGAAATATCTCTTTTCCATTGCAAAATTCAAGGCCACCCAGCTTCTCAATAAGGTCCACCCCCAATACCGCATCAATGCCATCCACCAACGTCTCTGTGACCACACAATCCACCACAACGGCTGCTCCACCAACAGTGACAGTCACCACCAAAGACCCACCACAACGAACAGCATCACCATTAATAGCTCTCACCGAATCCACTGTTCCCCCCCGTGCACCACACATCCATGGGGCCAACACAGCGTGAACACCCTGTGTCGATGAGAGCTCTGACACTTCTCCCCTCCACAACTGTGTTGACAACAGGTAGTGCCAATATGCCCCCCCTGGAAGAACTTCGGG
Organism: Halocaridina rubra; assembly: GCA_037179515.1. NCBI lineage: Eukaryota > Metazoa > Arthropoda > Malacostraca > Decapoda > Atyidae > Halocaridina > Halocaridina rubra. Next base: position 24,984 of record JAXCGZ010015549.1, on the reverse strand, counting down.
CAAACAAGTTCCTCCCCTCTAGTTTCCCTGACCAGGTTGTCCATTAGGGCAATTAGAGTATATATGACCCTCATCCCCACACGCCCAACATGACGGCTTTGCCTTGCTCCTGCAATATCTAATCAAATGTGGACCACCACAACGATAGCAACGCCTTCCAGAGCGTTGATTATTCTCAACGGAATCACCCTCAACATCGACTTTCCCTTGATGATTAACCCGACCAACCACGACCACCAATTGCATCACCTCGAGAAGCTGGCAACACAGCCCCACCAGCATCAGTGACAACTGGATGTACAACATACTCAGACATCAAAGCCCTTGAACTATCAACTATGATTGAAAAATGGCTAGAACCAACTTTTGTCATAGCTCTCAATTCCCTAGAATTGGGACCAGGGAGACCAACAACAAATGCCCTCAACAACAGAATGACTGATTCAACACCAGCTAGGTAAGCCAATTTACACAGATCAGTCAAATAAACATCGACCAGCTCATCATGCCATACTCTCCTTGAAAACTATTCATAAGCCTGGAAAGGGTTAGAAGCAAACGCCTCCAACAGAGCCTTTTTAATCTCATCGTAGTTGCTCTTTGCCTTAGTACTCAACACACTGTATACAGCAAATGCACTACCCTCAAAAAACATAGGCAACACCACTGCCAAATTGTCTAAGTTCTTCAACTTTGCAATCAATTCCAATTTTTCAAGTCACTCCACAACACTTCCCGAGCAGTCAAACGATCTCACAACATCAGTTAGCTTCAAATTCGACATCTTTCAGATAGCTTGTGGTTAAAAAGTAACTCACAAAAAGGAAAATCTTCACTAGCTCACCCAACACCTCAAACAGCAACCAAAGACGGCAGCTGACAACCAGCAACAGCAAAAGGCCCCTTACACCGACACAGAAAAACAACGAACTAGCAGCACGAAGTCTCAATGGTCACTGATGCACTTCTCACTTGTCTTTCCACACTAACTTCACCTCATTAACTTCTAATCATCTTCTCCACTTCATCACCACCTTATAATCTTTTCCTAATTACCTTAACTACTCTAACAATCCACTCACCAGTCTAACAACACCTAACTTCTAATCATCTTAACCACTCTAACAATCCACATTTTCCATTTTCGCCAGGGTCGAACAGCTTAACACCAGCAAATTAACACGAGAACAATAATATGGCATATGAGTGGGAAGTGGGCGAAGCTTCTTCTTCCCCACTTTCCCATTAGAAACAATATGGTGTATGAGAGTGGACCGAGTAATGCTTCTTCTTCTTCAGTCTAATGCAGCGTGACGATGTATTCTTTCGCCAACCCCAACAAGCTTTTTCCTATAAAGATTGTATTTACGGATATGTACAGCTAGTTCTTAGAATAATGCAAAGATAGGTTCTCAGAAATGCCGCATGTTGTTATTTTTGTGTAATGTAACGAGTCATTTACCATAAGAAACAATGATAATGCACATAAGATACGTTCAACAACCGCATATAGACACACGATACCAAAGTTAGAAGATAAGTAAAACATAATTTATAAATACACAACAAAGCAGAGAGACCTGTAGTTAATTATATTAACATGCAAATAGTATACAGTATAAAAGATATACCGATTTACTGTACAGTAAACAATTTAATCCACTATTATGCGGTAGGCAACAGGCATACGCTGGGACGTGCATGGTGGCAGTGAGCATGAGGATGCTAACGTTTTGCCGCCTCTGTATCAGCTGATGCACCCTTGCATGCTATTTCCCTGACGATATTATATCGCAAGTTTGCCTGCTGTTTGTTCTTAATGCATTTTTCAATTCTCTTCATAATATTTGATCGCATTAAGGGGTAGAAGAGGAGGATGATGCCGGAGAACGAACCTCTATCTGCAAACGCTCTGGTGCTTCCGTTTCAGCTGATGCACCCTCACACGCTATTTCCCTGACGATATTATATCCAAAATTTGTTTGCTGTTTGTTCTTAATGCTTTTTTCAATTCTCTTCATAATATTCGATCGCATTAAGGGGTAGCAGAGGAGGAGGATGTGGGAGAACGAACCTCTATCTGCAAACATTTTGCCGCTTCCGTATCAGCTGATGCAGCCTTGCACGCTATTTCCCTGACAATATCATATCGGAAGTTTGTTTGCCGTTTGTTCTTAATGCTTTTTTTCCATTATCTTCATAAGATTTGATCGTATTAAACGGTAGAAGAGGAGGAAGATGCGGGAGAACGAACCTCTATCTGCAAACATTTTGAGCTTCCATATCAGCTGATACACCTGTAGAGGGTGGATTTAGAGACAGCTTTGGACCCTTTACAAATTTATTAATATAAACCATAACATAATTAAAGAAAACCCTATTTGGGGTGTATATTATTTTCAAGATTATAGTATTATTAATATTCCTTGGTTGTAAACATTATTCTATATTCTTTACACATCGACCATGCTGCACGAAATCTTATTGAAGAATAAAATGGCAGCTTTACTCATCATAATGTAAACAAAAACAGCTGAGACAAAAAGAAAACTATACAATTTGTTACAAAGAAAACGTATATCGTACATGGGAAATATATATAAAATATATATATTCTCTTCACACCCTCGCATGCTATTTCCATGACGATATATCAAAAGTTTGTTGGCGGTTTGTTCTTAATGCTTCTTTTCAATTCACTTCATAATATTCAATCGCATTAAGAGGCAGAAGAGGAGGAGGATGCAGGAGAACGGACCTCTGTCTGCAAACCTTTTGCCGCTTTCGTATCAGCTGATGCACCCTCGCACGCTATTTCCCTGACAATATTATATCGAAAGTTTGTTTGCTGTTTGCTCTTAATGCTTTTTTCCATTATCTTCATAATATCCGATCACATTAAGCGGTAGAAGAGGAGGAGGATGGCGGAAAAGTGCCTCCGAGGTGGTCGATTATTTACTAAAATGATATATTTTTTTTTTCAATTTTTTTTTGCATGGGTGTTATTCGTGAATTTCACATTTTTTTACTATTATTTTTAAGGGCGTTATTCCAATTTCGCGGATTATAAACATGCGTAAAAAGCGAACTAAGTGTATTTGGTAATTCTGTAAATAAATTAAATCTACTTCCTTCAAACTACCAAATACATAAACAGATAAATAAATAAAACCATTAACTTTATGCAGTATATACGGGAATCGTAATGATAACTATATTGTTTACAAGTCTCTGCCTAAAAAAAAAAATCTAAATTCTACCACTCTATAATAAGACATTTTACAATATGGTTGTAATGTTTCATACTCACGTAATATCATATCTGTAATTCATATTATAATTATTCCATAAAATAAAATTAAATTTCTAATTAGAAATAGATAATAAATATTTTTACCACATCTGCAAAAGTATATTACAGTGATACATATAAAAAAATAATGTCACATTCTTTGAAACAATACTTACAAAAATTCTACAGTATACAATGTGATTCCGCATAAGATTGTATATATGGCTGTGTTAGGTAATTTTGTAACTAAATTCAATATAATTCTTAAAATAACCAAATACATTAACATATTTCTTATTCAGTCATCCTCATCGATTGGAAAAGCCTCCATATTAATTTATGGCCACACTAACTAGTCTTGATACTTAAGGCGTTTTTTACACATGGAGCTTTACCAAGCATGATGATACTTAACTATATTCATATTTCTGATAGCTACTAGAGTAGGATACTATCAATTCACCTAAGTCAGTGAGTATACCATTGGACATACTGGGTCTAGGATGGAATAGTATCTCCACACGCATTAGCTTTGATGTGAGCAAAATTCTTTCAGAGTGTTAATAATAGTATTGCTTCTTTTTCTCACTTACATAGGTAGTTATATTTTCCCCCTTCTTGCTATACAGCTTTGTACAGTACAGGGGGTCCTTGGTTTACGATGTCCTCGAGTTATGATGCTTCGTGGTTACAACACACCTCCCATATATTAATTTGCTTTGTTTTTGATAATGTTTGGTCTTTATAATGTCTCCCAAGTGTAAAGCAGATTCTTCTCATGGAAATGCTTCAGAGAAAAGGAAACCCATTACCATGGAAGTGAAATTAGAGATAGTGAAATGCATGGAAAAGGGAAAAACTTTACTACTGCATAAGCATAGGTGCATATTTAGGTGTGCTCCGACTTATACTGAAAAACAGGGTACATCACGTTTCAGGAACGGAAGTCTGACGCAAGTTGAGGACCCCCTGTATTCATATACTCACACACAAAGATTCACTCAGCCTACAATCAATTTCATAATTATGGCCTTTAATTCTTTTTCAGCTTTTTTGAAAACCATTCCAACAATACTTATAACTCTATTCAGTAACATTATTTTCTCAGAAAGCTCTACCATATATCAGATATAAAGAAGTTGGAGCATATACAATCATTTTATTTCTTACAATTTCCCAGATCATTCATTCACTGCATTTTGCTAGTAAAAAACTTTTATAATGGCTCTCCCATCACACACATATAAGTGAAAGCACAGAAACTTAATTTTAAGATAGGATTCTCAATAGGGCCCTTGCTACACCACTTCAAATAACAAAGATTATAGGATGACTTGCAAACTTTTAGGCACAAATATCTGTTCTAACATATCACTTACTAATTCTAGACCAATGACACCAGCTCCAATAAGTATCATCTTTTCGGGAACTTTAGCTAATTTAAGAGCGCCTGTGGAAGAAACAACAGTCTCTTCATCAACTTCTATTCCTGGGAATGGTGTTACTTCTGATCCAGTTGCAATAAGAATGTTTTTGGTTTTGACAACATCTGTAGAATTATCTTCCTTCAAGACTGTCACTTCGTTGGCAGATGTTATCTTGCCATGGCCCTGGAATACGTAAAACCTGTAAATTCTGAAAATGCATAGATTTATATTTACAAATAAGTTCCTGTATCACTACCATTCCTTTTTCAAACAAATGCCCTATCACGCTGAAGCTAGCATAGTGCAAATAATTGTTATACTGTACTATATCCAATGCAACAGGGCCCTCTATCATTGTTTTTCTAAAGCAACTGATCTCTTTTAGCTTTCCCTAAGACATGCAGAGCATCCTATCCAGACATAATAAATAAAGTTTTATATAAACATGTAGAAATTTGAAAAATGTTGCATGATTCCAATGAAGTTAGCAGAGTAGCTGCAAGTGAAAAAAAAGGGATGCTTCAGGACTTCAACATTCTCTGACAAGCCACACTACTTGTACAGATACTCCCCTACTTACGAACATTTATTGAGACAAACAAAAAATCTACCCATTGGATTTCTTCATGAAAACAAATCTCATAATAAAAAAAAAAAACCCGAAGACCAGGAAATTCCACTTCCAGAGAGGTCCACACATCTTTTTCCAGAAAAGTGTCTTCAGCAAAGATTGTTTTCTGTACTTGCTATGCCTTAGTTCATTTCCAAGGTTTGAAAAATATTAAATTGTAGAGAAGATATCTCGGGATATTTCATATATTGGTAAAGCACCAGTGAGACACACCAAATACAAAACAATCTTTGCTGAAGACACTTTTCTGGAAAAGTGTTTTCAGCTCATATTCATAGGCAAAAGGTACTTCACTGTGGAAGAAATTTTTGGAGGAGAGAGCTATTAAATCTTTGGGAGAATAATATCTCTATCACTCTATTCAACGGGGATATTGGAAGCAAAGCATCCTGGAACCTTGTGTAATAACTGCAGTCCTTTCTGGTGCTTCACCAACATATAAACAGTACTGTACATACAAAATATGAACCTATGAATGTATTAAAATTCATAATTACTGTATACTTTATGTTTTATGTAGTAGTAGTGTCCTTAGCCTCCTAAGTAATGTACAGTACTGCATATGATTGTACTGTACAATACTTATTTTACCTAAACACAACTTACGAATAATTCTACTTATGAACAGACTTCTGGAATCTTACTCGTTTGTAAGTTGGGGAGTGTCTGCATTAGCTTTTATGTAGAGGAAATATTTAGAATAAAAAAACTATATTGGCTTATTACCTTTAATCCGACTACTTTATTGTTTTTGAAAAGATGGGCAATACCACCAGTGAGTGCAGTCACTGCTTTGTCTTTAGCTCCCATCAACTTTTCTAAATTGAGCCTTACGTTGTCAACCTGGTGATATAAATCCAGTCAGGAGATAAGAGTAGTTAAAAAAAAAAAAAAATAGTTGTTTGACAAAAGAAAATACTGTTACTCATAACAAAAATAAAATCATAGTCTTTTACAATCTAATTACTTAATATACACACTTGTAGAATGCCAATCAACAACTTACAACAATTAAATGAATATATAAACCTTCTCGCAAGTACAAATACATTTCTGAGTCACATATTGATTCAAACTGTTAAGTAATGCTCAAAGATTTTAATTACTTACTTCAATACCACGCTCTGCAAAGTCTTTGCTCTTGGCCATGTGAAAATAATGTGAGTTATTCAGGAGAGCCTTTGATGGAATACATCCCACATTTAGGCATGTTCCTCCATATGTTAGATTCTTTTCCACACATACTGTCTGCAAATGTTGATTGAGAAAAGCAATCTTTTCAACTATGTAACAAGTAAAGGTCTTCCTTTCAATTTGTTTACATACAAATGGTGCCATACGAACCATATGTTTTCTCAAAATATATTTTCGTCAGTGTTCTGTATATTCTGATTAACAAACATAAATTTTATGACTCCTGCAACTTGCGATTCTCTTACCTTGCAAGTCTGTTATAGATTTACCATTAAATTTATCAATATTCTAGGAATACAAATATATTCTATAAAATTATATCTGGAGAACTGTAACAACAGGATATATTTAACAACTCATATAACTGCTAATTAGCTATTTTGGGGGATTACATTAACTCCTTAAGTTATGAGTATCCTTTTGGATCAACTTTAAGATTTGTGTCAAATATCTTATAATACAATATGACACATCTCGTCTAAAGAACAGAACCCCAAAGTCTCCCTTGCCACATAGAGATATAAGAGACACTGGTACCACATGCAAGGGTAGCAAAACTGCTGAAGAAACAACGCATACAAAAACCCAATAAAAATTAAAAACTATGAAAAAAAAAATATTTAAAACTCATTTTGGAATTGTGCTGACATACTCCCAAAAATGCTGTAAGAAGTAAAATGGCAAAAGTATCAAAGAGGGTGTCCTGTACTGATGGAATAAACATGAGAAAACTAACAGCAATTGACAAAAAGTTTGTCTTGACGATGTTTATTGCATATGGTGATGAATGCAAGGGTACAAAAATGTTTTTATCTGGAAAAAAAAATTCAGCACTAAAGGTATCTCGTACAGACTATGACCCATCATGCCACATCTGTGATCTGTGATCACAGGATATCATTTGAAAGTTGAAGAAGAGACATTCTGCAGAGAGGGAGGAGAAGAGGAGAAAGGGGGAGAAAAAACCACTGGGTGAAGAGAGACTGAAGCACATGGCAGCATGGTGGGAAACTGCCTCAGAGGCGGTCGCTTAGTTACAAAACAACAATTTTTTCGCTTTTTCTTGCACTCACGTGCGCAGCTCACGCATTTCGTATTTTTTACTTTTATATATATATATATATATATATATATATATATATATATATATATATATATATATATATATATTATATATATATATATATACAGTCAACGCGCTTTTTATACGTTGCTATAATACGCGAAATTGGAATAATGCCTCCAAAATATATTAGTAAAAAATTACAAAATGTGCGAGCGCGAGAAAAAGCTAAAAAATTGGTTCAGTTTAGTAACTAAGCGACAGCCTCTGAGGCAGTTTCCCACCATGCTGCCATGTGCTTCATTCTCTCTTCCCCCAGTATAAACCAGAACAACAACCGGTGGTTTGCTCTCCCCATTTCTCCACCTCTTCTCCTCACTCTCCTACTGCTTAAGTCACCTCCTCCTTCTTTACGTTTGCAGATAAGGGTTCTTTATCAGGGTGCATTATATTTTTTTGCTGTACAGTATTTATTTGTAAATCTGTATATCTTTTACAATGTACACTATTTGTATATTAATATATATAACTACAGGTCTTTCAGCTTTGTTATGTACTTATAAAATACGTTTTACTTATCTTATATCTTTGGCATAGTGTGTTTATGTACGGTTGTGGAATGTATATACGCCTATTATCATTGTTTCTTATGGTAAATGACTGGTTACATTACACGTTACTTCTGAGGACCTATCCTCGCGTCGTTTCAAGAGGTGAGTGTACATATATATATATATATATATATATATATATATATATATATATATATATATATATATATATATATATATATATATATATATATATATATATATATATATATATATATATATATATATATATATATATATATATATATATATATACACACCTAGTTCTTACAATAACGCGAATAAAGGTTCTCATAAGTGCCGCATATTGTAATTTTTGCGTAATTTAACGAGTAATTTTCCATAAGAAACAATGATAATGGCCGTTGATACGTTTCACAACCATCCATAGACACACTATACCAAAGATATAAGATAAGTAAAACATATTTTATAAGTACATAACAAAGCAGAAAGACCTGTAGTTATTTATATTAACATGCAAATAGTGTACAGTAAAACAGATATACATATTTACTGCACAGTAAACAAATTAATGCACTCTATTATACGGTGGGAAACCGGCATACACTGGGACGTGCATGGTGGCGGTGAGCACAAGGATGCAAACGTTTTGCCGCCTCCGTATCAGCTGATGCACCCTCGCACGCTATTTCCCTGACGATATTATATCGAAAGTTTGTTTACTATTTGTTCTTAATGCTTTTTTTTAAATTCTCTTCATAATATTCAATCGTATTAAGCGGTAAAAGAGGAGGAGGATGAGGATGCAAACGTTTTGTCACAATTCCGTATCAGCTGATGCACCCTCGCATGCTATTTCCCTGACGATATTATATTGAAAGTATGTTTGCTGTTTGGTCTTAATGCTTTTTTTAATTTTCTTCATAATATTCGATCGCATTAAGTGGTAGAAGAGGAGTAGGATGCAGGAAAACGAACCTCTATTGGCAAACGTTTTGATAATAATAATAATAATAATAATAATAATAATAATGATAATAATCTCCACAATCATCATCAAAGGAAAATTATTGTCGCCAATAGAAATAATGATAATAATTATAGTAATAATAATAATAAGATCTAAGGAGAATTTTTGGAACAGACATCATGTAAGTAATGCAGAGGTATATCAAAAACCAGCAGAGAATTGGGTATTCATTACACATCTTTAATAATCCCTTCACATCTGACAGGTCATTACACTCTCCATCTCTGTTTCTCTTTACAGCCTGCTAAAGGCTGTATTATTTTATAATTTTTTGGCCTGTCCTGGTGTCACAATCATTCCCCCTCCCAAATAAAAAATATCCGTGATGCACTGAATTCACGATAGGTGAATCGCGATGTAGCGAGGGATTACTGTGTATATATATATATATATATATATATATATATATATATATATATATATATATATATATATATATATATATATATATATATATATATATATATATATATATATATATATATATATATATATATATATATATATATATATATATATATATATATATATATATATATATATATATATATACAGTAATCCCTCGTTTATCGTGGGGGTTCAGTTCCGGGACCGGCCACGATAGGTGAATTTCCGCGAAGTAGGAATACCTTTACAAAAAAAAAATATATATATATATATATATTTTTCCTTTTTTTTTTTTTTTTTACACTTCTTCCACGAGTACAAAGAGGATTACGATAAGAAGAGATCATCATCATCATCATTTTATATATATATATATATATATATATATATATATATATATATATATATATATATATATATATATATATATATAATATATATATATATATATATATATATATATATATAATATATATATATATATATATATATATATATATATATATATATATATATATATATATATATATATATATATATATATATATATAAATATATATATATATATATATATATATATATATATATATATATATATATATATATATATATATATATATATATATATATATATATATATATATTATATATATATATATATATTATACACCTTGTTCCTTTTATACGCGATATTTTATCCACGAAATTGCAATAGCGCCCCCCCATAATAATAGTAAAAAACTCGGATTTCACGAATAACGGAGGGGGAAAAAAAAAAAAATTAAGATTATTGTGACACCAGGATGGACCAAAAAATTATAAAATAAAACAGCCTTTATCAGGCTGTAAAGAGAAACTGATGGAGAGTGTAATGATCTGTCAGATGCGAAGGGATTATAAAAGATGTGTAATGAATATCCAGCTCTCTGCTGGGTTTTAATATACCTCTGCATTACTCTCATGATGTCTATTCCAAAATTTCTCCTTAGATCTTATTATTATTATTATTATTATTTTTAACAATAATTTTTCTTTGATGATGATTGTGGAGATTACTATTATTATTATTATTATTATCATTATTATTACGAATTTGTAATTAAACCATTATTTTTACTATAAATAATGTAGTTTTGGTTGAATGAACAAGAGTTAATTAAAGATCTCTCTCTCTCTCTCTCTCTCTCCAACATTCTATTCTACCCAATAGGGTGGGTGTATATATAATGTATAATGATGATGATCTTTTCTTATCGTAATCCTCTTTGTACTGTTGGAAGAAGCCTCCGCAGGTGCTTATTTACTATATTTAAAAAAAAAAAAAAAAAAATTTAGTAAGTAAGCGCCCGCAGAGGCTTCTTCCACCAGTACAAAGAGGATTACGATAAGAAAAGATCATCATCATTATACATTATATATACACCCACTCTACCTCTGTCATATGTCTATCTAATCTACATTTGAAGTTGTCTAAGGTATTGGCATTTATTATCCTACTAGGAATACTCTAAGGTATTACCAAGCCAATTTTCACCAATTTCCCTTCTGAACCTAAATTTATCAAGATTAAATCCATTACCCATTACGAGTCCTGGTTTGATCATGAATATTTAAAACTTTATTAATATCACCCTTGTTAATCCCTTTAAACCATTTATACACCTCAATCATATCTCCCATAACTCTGTGCCTCTCTAGAGAATGTAGATTAAGTTTTTTTAATCTGTCATATGGTAGATTTAGGCATTGCATAATTAACTTTTTTTTCATTTTTTAGTCTTGCTTTGGTTATTTATAATTCATTTTATCTTTGTACACATTTGCAGATAGAGGTTCGTTCTCCTGCATCCTCCTCCTCTTCTACCACATAAGTTACTTGCTCACTGCCACCATGCATGTCCCAGTGTACTGTATAACTGTTGCCCACTGCATAATAGAGTAAAGTATAGTAATGTATGTTAATTTCTAGCTGTAAAGTGAATATGAATATCTTTTGTATACTCTTAAAAATAGATACAGGGCTTTCTGCTTCGCTATGTAGTAATAAAATATGTTTTTTACTTATCTTATATCTTTAGCATGGTGTGTCTATGTAAGGTTTGGAACGTATCTATGCCCTTTATCATTGTTTCCTATGGAAAATAACTCGTTTTTTCACGCGATTTTCCATTTACCCGACACTTCTGAGAACCTATCTAAGCGTTATTCTGAGAACTAGGTGTACAGTGTTCCCCCCTTATCGCGGTAGTTTGGTTCTGGGACCCGGCGCGAACCAGGAAAACCGCGAAGTAGGATCAGCCTTTTAAAAAAATAATAATAATAAAATAAAACGGCCTTTATCAGGCTGTAAAGAGAAACAGAGATGGAGAGTGTAATGACCTGTCAGATGTGAAGGGATTATAAAAGATGTGTAATGAATATTACACATCTATACTTTCATGATGTCTATTCTAAAAATTCTCCTTAGATCTTATTATTATTATTACCATTATTATTGGCAACAATAATTTTCCTTTGATTATGACTGGGGAGATTATTATTATTATTATTATTATTATTATTATTATTATTATTATTATTATTATCATTATTACTACGAATTCGTAATTAAACCATTATTTTTACTATAAATAATGTAGTTTTGGTTGAATGAACAAGAGTTACTTAAAGATTCTCTCTCTCTCTCTCTCTTTCCAACATTCTATTCTACCCAACCCCCCACACTCTCTTTGTCCCAGCCAACTAGGGAGGGGCACTTTACACAGTTATTAAAAGTAAATAAACCAACAGATGTACAAACAATGATGAGCCCTTAATAATAATAATAATGATGATGATGATAATCTCCACAATCATCATCAAAGGAAAATTATTGTTGCCAATGATAATAATAATAATAATAATAATAAGATCTAAGGAGAATTATTGGAATAGACATCATGAACGTAATGCAGAGGTATATTAAAACCCAGCAGAGAGCTGGATATTCATTACACATCTTTTATAATCCCTTCACATCTGACAGGTGATTACACTCTCCATCTCTGTTTCTCTTTACAACCTGACAAAGTCTGTTTTATTTTATCATTTTTTGGCCCATCCTGGTGTTACAAAAAAAAAATAATAAAAATAAATAAATAAATAAATAAAAAAAAAATATATATATATATAATATATATATATATATATATATATATATATATATATATAATATATATGTATTTGCAAAAAAAAAAAAATAAATAAATTTAAAAAAAAAAAAAAAATGCGATACAGTGAGAACGCGAACCAAGAAACGCGAATAACCGGGGGAACACTGTATATATATATATATATATATATATATATATATATATATATATATATATATATATATATATATATATATATACATACATACATACATACATACATACATACATACATACATACATACATACATACATACATACATACATACATACATACATACATACATACATACATACATACATACATACATACATACATACATACATACATACATACATACATACATACATACATACATACATACATACATACATACATACATACATACATACATACATACATACATACATACATACATACATACATACATACATACATACATACATACATACATACATACATACATACATACATACATACATACATATATATATATATATATATATATATATATATATATATATATATATATATATATATATATATATTGACATTTATTATCCTACTAGGAATCCTCTTCCATGCATCAGATACTCTATGGTAATACCAAGCCAATTTTCACCAATTTCCCTTCTAACCTAAATTTATCAAGCTTAAATCCATTACCCATTACGAGTTCTGGTTTGATCATGAATTTTTAAAACTTTATTAATTATCACCCTTGTAATGACCTGTCAGATGTGAAGGGATTATAAAAGATGTGTAATGAATATCCAGCTCTCTGCTGGGTTTTAATATACCTCTGCATTACTTTCATGATGTCTATTCCAAAAATTCTCCTTAGATCTTATTATTATTATTATTATTATTAATATCATTATTATTACGAATCTGTAATTAAACCATTATTTTTACAATAAATAATGTAGTTTTGGTTGATTGAACAAGAGTTAATTAAAGATGTCTCTCTCTCTCTCTCTCTCCAACATTCTATTCTACCAAACCCCCCACACTCTCTTTGTCCCAGCCAACTAGGGAGGGGCATTGTACACAGTTATTAAAGTAAATAAACCAACAGATGTACAAACAATGATGAGCCCTTAATAATAATAATAATAAGAATAATAATAATAATAATAATGATGATAATAATCTCCACAAATCATCATCAAAGGAAAATTATTGTTAAAAATAATAATAATAACGGTAATAATAACAATAATAATAATAATAATAATAATAATAATAATAATAATAATAATAATAATAATAATAATCAATGAAAATTAATGAGTTGAATAAGTCTGCAGATCAGACCTCATGACGGTTACAGCCTCCCTGTTTCAAACCTGTGTAAAAATTGCTTCCTTATTCAGGTAAATTCTATCTACTGCCTAGAAAACCAGTGACTTTTGACGAGAGAGAGCAAAAGCATAAGTGAGGCATATAATTTAAAAGAATCTAAAAACACTATCCTTACATGAGAGGTGAGGAGTTTACTGCCACATAAGATGGTGTCATGACGTCTTAGAAGATATTTTACTATCTACATTTTCTCAGTAATATCTACGCATCTTCCACTGATACACAATACCAATATCCCTAATGCACATTCACATTGATTGTTTGAAAGATTCCAAATATACATCATACAAGTTACTGTATATGTCCATTCCAAGTGGAGAAGAGTTTACACATTGTAAATAAGAATCACTTACACTTAAAATGAAGAGGAGAGTCCAGAAATGTCAGATCTCATATCTTTCCCTCTAATATATAGCATTTGGGTAACAGGGGGAATTTATCTCACATATCCATGATATAAATGATTAAAAGATAAGCAATAAACAGCTACAAGTCATACACTCCCACACGACCAGAGAATTATATTACACCTAAAATATTTTCTAAATACTTATTCAAGTTCTATGTCCATACTTTTGTAAAAGCGGCTTACTGCATATAAAGATTTATAAATGCACTCCAATCACGCTGTATAATGATTCAAATTAAAAAAGAATTACATTAAATGACAACTGTAAGAGCTGCCAAAACAAGTCCTTCGCAAGAAGGCAACCGTCCTAGCCCTTGGTTGAAAAGGGAGTCCGTGACGTAAAACCGGAACCGGACAACTGTAAGAGCTGCACATATAAAGTTTTATATATGGGTCCAATTACATATCTAGACAAAGCTAACAATTACTGATGTTCCTCAGATCATTTACAACTCTTTCCTCTCAAATCCTGCACTGTAAGAAATTATTACTCTAAAAGTCTGCTATATTCAACCATACATCTTACTTTCATGCCCAGCTGCGCAGCTTTGATGGCAGCAACGTAACCCCCTGGACCAGACCCAATAACAACGAGATCAGCGTCGTGGGATGCATGACGTTTCTGAACAGTTGATGAACTCACGGAGATGAGAGGTCTTCGAGAAACAGGTGCCTGAAAGAATACAATATATTAGATAACTATAAATACTACTGAACAATTATGACAATATCTTTTCATATAAATTTTAAGTTCCAAATCTAATTTGTATGGAAACTGCAATTTTAACTAATTTCGTCTCTCTAAAAATGAAAAATATTGCCAGTTTACAATTGCACTGAAAAAAAAAAACAGAAGTCAAGATAACAGTATAGATGGAAGTATTGTATTATAATGCTATCAAGGTATGAAAACAAAATTGAAGCAATAATATTATTATGCCAGGAAAAAGGCAAGTGAAGATCTATTAGTTTTAACAAGAAGCAAAAGGACAAGGAGAGCTATTGAAACTTATGGACATTCAAATAAAGAAATAGAGGTGCAATATATTTCATATATCAAATGAATTAATGAATTCTTGTCCAAAGTTAATCAAACTCACAAATGAGGACAAAGAAAGGTGGCATAAACAAATAATATTGTAAACTACTAAATGCATGAATAATAATACATGCGCTAAAAGGAAATATGTAGCTATATATATCGCCAAAGGGAAAACTGTGAATAGAAACTTGAAGTTGCACGTCATCTTGTAAAACTTGAATGGAAAGTTGAGAATGTACTTTCAGAGTTTATAAAAAATCTTACAGTACAAGAAATAATGGCTGGATGAGTAAGCAGATTCTGGAAGTTAATTTTTTTGTAAATCCAGTACAAACACTCTACAACTGCTTTTTACTCACTATGAGATTTATTGTCTCAGAAATAATGGAATATTTTGCTTTAATGGAATATTTTGCTTTTTTGGACACGGTGTCAATAAACTTCTAAAGATCCACTAAAATCATGCAACATAATTATAGACAAAGATTGTAATGAGGGCAGTGTACCACTAATACCAAATCACATAACCTAACATAAAGAGTTACCTTTACAATGTTACTTGAAATATAAGAAAACCATAATCCTTACAGAATATGTATATAATAAATACTCGGCAGTTTCCCATAGCTGCCATCAGGGTGCTGACCCCTGATATTGTTGAGGTTTTAAGAACCCTTAGAACTGTATAGCAAGTCACCATGGGGCACATACAAAATTCCCACATCTTCTGTTTATCACCTTGTTAGGGATTCATGTCCTATCCTAGGTATAAAAGATGCAGAAGCATTCAGATAATTGATACCGGAAAGGTTATATATGTAATACAATGTGCTGATAAAAAGACAATGGCAGGACCTAAGGTAATAAGCAGTACAGTATTTAATTAAAATCGTAATTATACATCGTATTCAAGTTCTTGCGAGAAAGGATGCAAAGAGAGAAACTGGTTTCCCTGATGGAAATGAATTGCAAAAACCATCTACATCCAGTTAAGAACTAATCTAACTACGTGTAATAGAGCAATAATGCAATTACTTCTGAGTATAAATTACTTTAGCTTGAATGACATACATTGGTATTAAAGATAATAAATAATATTCACTACTTCTACATATAAAATATTTTCTGACGTGTTCCTCTTCATATATATTTTTTCACATAATTTACTCCCATAGTATCTAAACTATGGATCCTTCTTCATTACCTCTTGATTACAGTCTAAGAGCAAATGTAAATAATGGGAGTCCTCAATTTATGACAAGGTTCCATTCCTGAAAAGTGAGGTAATCCGATTTTCATCATCTGTCGAAACACACCTGAACACAAACCTAGGTTCCCATCTATGCTAGATAAATAATCTAAAATATAGAAACATAATCTCAGCCTTTAAACCTGTGATTGGTTGACATCATCAGCCCCCATTTCCAACTTAAAGGGAGCCTTCGCAATATTTCAGCATTTGGCTCTATACGCATCTGTCTCTTCAACACAATATCGACAATTATCGCATTACACATCAAATACATACCAGAGTCTATACTGCACATTATATATGAAATATTTACAAATATATTCAAATACTATACACTATACAGTACTGTATATAAAAGTCTAAAATCTCTCCATTTTTGCTTCCTTCGTGTCTTCTTCAAATTTACAGTATACGGTGCATATCTACAATTACCAGATTACGTAGCAAATATAAACCAGAGTATATATATATATTATATATAAATATATATATATATATATATATATATATATATATATATATATATATATATATATATATATATATATATATATATATATATATATATATATATATATATATATATATATACAGTGTTCCCCCCCTTCTCGCAGTAGTTCGGTTC
>JAXCGZ010015549.1:0-2500 GCA_037179515.1 Halocaridina rubra | reverse complement strand
ATTGTCCCACACTTGAAGGACTTTAGGCAGCAACGATGTGGTTATGTTTTACTGTACACAGCGACCGGAAGCTGCAACAGTAAGACAAAAGGGCTGGCCCACAACTATGTGGGCACAAAACTAAACTAAGAGTGAGCATAACTGCCCAACGACCATGACACTACTACATACATGATTACTTTATTTCGGCAGAGGGTTTCAAATTAAGGGAGCCCTTAACTTTCATAAAGGCTATAGACCACGTCCCGTTCTTCTTTGTGGATTGGATCACATGGTTGCCCCCCCCTCCCACTAGACTGAGAAATGTATTCCCAGTCAAGGGGCAGAACACAGCCTCTTAATTAAAAATACAAAAGCATAAGACTGGGATACACCTGCCTGAGTAATCTCTAGCGAATGTGTGGTAAGTCAGTGAACTTTGCTCCCAAAATTTGTCTTTAAACTCCAGCAATTCATCCACTTCATTCCAGTTTAGACTACTGTATTTTCTTCTACAAAAAAACAATTAGTAAGTTGGACTATAGTGTAAAAAATGTTCTATTATGCATTAGTTCCTGACTTTCTAATATATATTTAGTGTTGTCACTTTTGTATGGCTGTAAAAATGTTCCTTTTAGTCTTTAACATTGCATGTTGAAATTACTTCAATATTACATCTAGTACTATGTCAAAATCTGTTCGATACGCTTATAACAGTGATTTTTGTTAATTTAGTCCGTTTGCTAACGTTTTTGATATAGAAAAAACCCTCTATTCCTTCAAACTACCGACCTATTGCCCTAACCTCTTCTATCACTAAAGTTTTTGAAACTTTGCTCAATGCAAACTTTTTGAAACGTCTTGAATCTAACTCACTTATCTCCTCACCATTATAGCTTCTGCAAGGCTAGATCCACTGGTGACCTCCTGTCCTACTCTTATGTCATCATGACTATGAGTCCTCTTCTCATGGGGACTATGGGGAGCTCCTTTGTTATCGACCTTGATATCTCTAAGGCTTTCGATAGAGTCTGGTACAAGGCTCTGTTGGCCAAACTCTTTGCCCACTGGCTTTACCCCTTCTCTTTGATCTCTGATTTCCAGTTTTTTTCTGACCGTTTTATATCTGAGGTTGTAGACGGTGCAACATCTAGCCAAGTCCCAGTTACCAGTGGTGTTCCACAGGGTTCAGTTCTTTTACCTACTCTGTTCCTTCTCTTCATCAATGATCTGCTTCAGTCCCCACTTTCCTCTTCTTCACGCCTTTGCTGACGATTTTACCCATTTTCCTCTGCCGTTTCCTCACAGACCTTCATCTGCTCCTCGTATCACTCTTTTTTATACTCTCCACTCCAATTTGCAGAGGGTATCTGAGTGGGTCACCCCACTATTTAGGTAAATTTAATGCCTCCAATATGCAGTTTCTGGCTATCTCTTTATCTTTCTCCTCCTGCTGCTAGCCCTATTGTCTTTGAAACTAACGAAATTTTACCCTCTTAATTCTATCGACATATTTAGGAATCTATATAGCCTCTAACTTGTCTTGGATGAAACACATAATGCAAATTTTAACATCTGCATCCAAAAAATTGGGGGCTCTATTTCGTTTTCGTCATTATTTTACCTCTTTACAGCTACTTAAAATCTAAATATGTCTTATCCGTCCCTGCTTAGAATACAGCTCGCACATCTGGGGTGCTTCTTCTTATACTTATCTCCATGATAGGGTTGCATCTAAGGCAGTCAGACTCATTAATGACCCTTGCTCTTACTTCTAATCTGGATTCTCTTTCTCCTCGTTGTAAAAAATTACCCCTTACCCTGGCAAGTTGCATCTCAGGGCCTAATCCTGCCATATCTCCAGGTCCTCAGTACTTTGACTATTCTTTCAGTCTGTCCTTTTCCTTTGTGTATCATGACATCATCTCTGCTTTGTCCATAAGCTTTTTCTTTTCCGTCTTAATGTTTTCTTCGTTCCAGGTCCTTTCTTAATGAGGACAGTTTCTTTGGCCTGTTCCGGTGTCACTCTCATAAAAAAAAAAATCTCCATTCACACTCCAAAAGTAGAATAAAAAGAGTCTAATTAAAAAGTGTCTTAATCTCTGATATCTTTGAAACAGATCATTTTTGCATTTAACTGGACTTGAGATAATTGGTTACATTCGTGGTCAAGTTTTTAATATTTACTTACAAACCTCCAAGATCATGATGGACATTATGGTTTTCCAAGTAGTTTTGTTTATTATCAAGTGTTTTCATCTACTTTGATATAATATCGTATTAACATATGTTGGTGAACTCCATTCAGGACACGAGTTGTGTTTTCCGATAGGTTATTAATTAGCAATTCGTTGAGGGTGTGGATGAAAACAATTACCAATTCATGTTTTCTTACCGAATAATAAAGACTAAATATGCCAAAATAATCATTAATACTGTCATCATTATAAGCAGTTACTGTATTATTTATAACTTATAGTCAAAAGAATTTGTAATGATTTGTTAATTGGTTGCTATTTGA
>JAXCGZ010015548.1:47500-67097 GCA_037179515.1 Halocaridina rubra | reverse complement strand
CTAGGAGTAAACATACTGGCAGATTTGTCTCCAGAAATACATATAAATGGCATAGTAAGGGCAGCATATGCATTCTTATCAAATGTAAGGGTAGCCTTCAGGCAAATGGACAAGGAAATGTTCAGAAATATTTATGTAACCTATGTGAGGCCAAAACCCGAATATGCAGCCCCCTTTTGGAATCCGCACTTGAAAAAGCACATAGCTAAGCTTGAAAAAGTTCAAAGATATGCCACGAAACTGGTGCCAGAAATACGCAATCTCAGTTATGATGAGAGGCTGAGGGAATTAGACTTACCGTCACTCGAAGCTAGAAGAGTGAGGGGGGATATGGTGACAGTCTTTAAATTCCTTCATGGTTATGATAGAGTGGATAGGGATCGATATTTTGATATGGCTGGCTCTAGAACTAGAGGTCATAGTTTGAAGCTTGGTAAGAAAACTTCTTTGCAGGATGTAAGGAAATACTTTTTCAGTGTAAGAGTAGTTGATAATTGGAATTGGCTAAGCGAGGAGGTAGTTAATGCTATCTCAATCCATAGTTTTAAGGACAGGTATGATAAGTATGACTAAGTCTAAAATGGAAGCGATCAGGAGACGGGAAGATACGAGCTCTGGGCTCTTTCCCGTAAACACAATTAGGTAATCACAATTAGGTAATCACACACACACACACACACACACACATATATATATATATATATATATATATATATATATATATATATATATATATATATATATATATATATATATATATATATATATTCTTTGTTTTATTTAATGGGCTTTTCCTACCATTTCAGACTTTATGTTAACAGTTCAGTGTTATAATATATATATATATATATATATATATATATATATATATATATATATATATATATATATATATATATATATATATATATAAATATATATATATATATATATATATATATATATATATATATATATATATATATATATATATATATATATATATATATATATATATATATATATATATATATATATATGTATATATATATATATATATATATATATATATATATATATATATATATATATATATATATATATATATATATATATATATATATATATATATATATATATATATATATATATATATATATATCTGTGTAATTACTCTCTCTCTCTCTCTCTCTCTCTCTCTCTCTCTCTCTCTCTCTCTCTCTCTCTCTCTCTCTCTCTCTCTATCCCAGTGGCGAGGACTCTCTATATCCTACTACTTCGGTCAGTGGTTGACTATCTGTCTCCTGCCTTGTGTCAACTACCTAGACCAGCTCTCGAGCCACTTGAAAAGTTCCAGAATCGAGTCATGAGATTTATCTTGGGATGTTCTCTCTCTACCCGTATTGTGAGTATGCAGTTGGAGCTCAACTTGCCCCCTCTTGTGGAGAGGATTTATGCCAATGTGTCCTATTTTACTGTTAAGTGTCTTCACTACCCCTTTCTTGCTCCGTACTTCTCTGCTGTCATGAGGACGTCCCTGGATCCAGACGCACCCAGGCTCCCACTTCGAGCAGGAGGTCATAACCTTATCAGGGTGGTGAGTGACATTCTCCGTGGCCTTGACATCGACCTGCCAGTGCAGGCGGCTGTCCCTGATTTACCACCCTGGAGTGTCCCCCTCCCCGCTGTCACATATACACCGACCTCGAAGGATGTCTATCCCCCCTTGCAGAGACAGTTAGCTTTGGAGACTATCGCTGATGTGTCCACGTCTGTCCCTGCAGCACACCACGTCTATGTTGATGGTTCTGTGCAAGCAGATGGGAGGGCGGCATGTGCTGTGTTTTCCCCCACCATGGAGCCGCCTGTGCCGGCTGATTCATGGATTGGCCGTAGACTACCCACCTCGTCGAGCTCCACCTACTGTGAACTGAATGCCATCTTGGATGCCGTGACTCTCCTTGTTCGACGACGAGTGAATGGGGTAATAATTTGTGACTCCCAATCGGCCCTAAAAGCCCTATCCTCGCCAAGACCTATCTGTGGCCGTGCTGTGGGAGATATACTATGTCGCCTCACGGCCGCTCGGGATGCTTCTCTTGTTGTGTCGTTTGTATGGACTCCATCCCACATTGGGCTGACTGGCAACGACACAGTGGATCGTCTTGACAAAGCGGCCTGTATGCTGGATGGGCATGCTGTGGACGCTGAGCCCTCCCTCCGATGCCTACGTAACATCATCTACTCAGCTGGGTTTGCCATGACGGTCCAGCGCAGGGACACGGAGAGGGCCAACAGTGTGTCCATACAGCACCATGATCACTTTCTACACAGTCGCTACAAGTATCGCAGACGCGGGTTAATAGTGCGGAAAAATAAAGTAGTTAGTGCTCGGCTCAGAATGGGGTATCGGCCTTTATGGCAGGTCTCCCAGACTCTAGATATGCCACAGTACACCTCCAGTAAATTATGCGACCGTCCTAATGCTAACACTCTTGACCACTATTGTCTTCAGTGCCCCACAGTGAGAGATGTTTTACCACGAGGTCAGAACTTAATACAGATCTGCTCATTTTTACTTAATGATGACAACCTTGATGTTATTCTTGCTCGTTATCCTCACTTTGGTGGCCATTAATTATATTGAATTATACATATATTTTCTGTATGTTGCTGCATAATTCTGTTTGTGCATTCTGCGTTTCTCTGAGCTTTACTTTTGCATATAATGTACTCTGTGCTGCCATACTGTGAGTTGTGTGTTAGTATGCAGCAATGTTTTATCAATGTGTACACCTCCCTGTAAACTATGTTCAATTCTTGGTTTTGTATCCATTTGAAGCATTATTTGTATGAACTCATGTAATGTCTGACGCCTTGGCGCAATAAATTAATAAAATAAAATAATAATAATCTCTCTCTCTCTCTCTCTCTCTCTCTCTCTCTCTCTCTCTCTATATATATATATATATATATATATATATATATATATATATATATATATATATATATATATATATATATATATATATATGAATCATTTTTTTTACCCCGACCGGGACTCGAACCTAGGACTTATGATTACTAAGTCAAGGCGCTACCACTACACCACAGAAGGTTAAAAGGAACCCAACCTTATAGCTTATATCTGCTATACTTAGGAATAAACGCATTCTAACTGAATGCCACTATGTTCATATTACAGATTCCCCAACCTCACTCGTGGCTTCATTTTAGCATTTAATTCAATTCCCAATCTCATTCGGGCCATGAAATTATCAAATAAGCACATTACATATGTGAAAACATGAATCATTTTTTACCCCGACCGGGACTCGAACCTAGGACTTATGATTACTAAGTCAAGGCGCTACCACTACACCACAGAAGGTTAAAAGGAACCCAACCTTATAGCTTATATCTGCTATACTTAGGAATAAACGCATTCTAACTGAATGCCACTATGTTCATATTACAGATTCCCCAACCTCACTCGTGGCTTCATTTTAGCATTTAATTCAATTCCCAATCTCATTCGGGCCATGAAATTATCAAATAAGCACATTACATATGTGAAAACATGAATCATTTTTTACCCCGACCGGGACTCGAACCTAGGACTTATGATTACTAAGTCAAGGCGCTACCACTACACCACAGAAGGTTAAAAGGAACCCAACCTTATAGCTTATATCTGCTATACTTAGGAATAAACGCATTCTAACTGAATGCCACTATGTTCATATTACAGATTCCCCAACCTCACTCGTAGCACCACTACACCACAGAAGGTTAAAAGGAACCCAACCTTATAGCTTATATCTGCTATACTTAGGAATAAACGCATTCTAACTGAATGCCACTATGTTCATATTACAGATTCCCCAACCTCACTCGTGGCTTCATTTTAGCATTTAATTCAATTCCCAATCTCATTCGGGCCATGAAATTATCAAATAAGCACATTACATATGTGAAAACATGAATCATTTTTTACCCCGACCGGGACTCGAACCTAGGACTTATGATTACTAAGTCAAGGCGCTACCACTACACCACAGAAGGTTAAAAGGAACCCAACCTTATAGCTTATATCTGCTATACTTAGGAATAAACGCATTCTAACTGAATGCCACTATGTTCATATTACAGATTCCCCAACCTCACTCGTGGCTTCATTTTAGCATTTAATTCAATTCCCAATCTCATTCGGGCCATGAAATTATCAAATAAGCACATTACATATGTGAAAACATGAATCATTTTTTACCCCGACCGGGACTCGAACCTAGGACTTATGATTACTAAGTCAAGGCGCTACCACTACACCACAGAAGGTTAAAAGGAACCCAACCTTATAGCTTATATCTGCTATACTTAGGAATAAACGCATTCTAACTGAATGCCACTATGTTCATATTACAGATTCCCCAACCTCACTCGTGGCTTCATTTTAGCATTTAATTCAATTCCCAATCTCATTCGGGCCATGAAATTATCAAATAAGCACATTACATATGTGAAAACATGAATCATTTTTTACCCCGACCGGGACTCGAACCTAGGGCTTATGATTACTAAGTCAAGGCGCTACCACTACACCACAGAAAGTCCTAGGTTATATATATATATATATATATATATATATATATATATATATATATATATATATATATATATATATATATATATATATATATATATATATATATATATATATATATATATATATATATATGTATATATATATATATATATATATATATATATATATATATATATATATATATATATATATATATATATATATATATATATATATATAGAGTCGCGGACACCGGTAGCGTCCGCGACTCTGAGGCGTCAGGTCGAGGGTTCGCGCCCCGTCACGGTCTGAGGTTAGCAAGGGCATGCACTCAGGGTAAGGATTACATCTGCCAAAACAAGTCCTTCGCAAGAAGGCAACCGTCTTAGCCCTTAGTTGAAAAGGGAATCCGTGACGTAAATCTGGAACATCTGGAACATATATATATATATATATATATATATATATATATATATATATATATATATATATATATATATATATATATATATATATATATATATATATATATATATATATATATATTCGTTTTTTTATTTAATGGGCTTTTCCTACATCTTAGACTGTATGTTAACAGTTCAGTGTTATTATTATTATTATTATTATTATTATTATTATTATTATTATTATTATTATTATTATTATTATTATTATTATTATTATTATTATTATTGTTATTATTATTATTATTATATATATATATATATATATATATATATATATATATATATATATATATATATATATATATATATATATATATATATATATATATATATATATATATATATATATATATATATATATATATATATATATATATATATATATATATATCTGTGTAATTATCCAATAGTACTCACCGGAAAGAGACCCATGCATATATATATATATATATATATATATATATATATATATATATATATATATATATATATATATATATATATATATATATATATATATATATATATATATATATATATATCTGTGTAATTACCCAAATCGTGGCCACCAGAAAGAGCCCCATGCTCATAACACGTCGTCTCCTGGTTTATTCCGTTTTTGTAATCAGTGAAACAACTGCACATACAGAAAATCTGAAAAGACTGGTGTCAGAGGCTAAACAAAAGGAACTTAATGATAAGTCGGGAAATTTGTAAGGAGAGTAAGAGGCCCACCGAAAAACATAGTAGTGAAAAAAAAAAATTGAAAGTTTGTGTAGGTAGAGATGCACAAAATCCAGTAGGAAATGGTATGAACTAAAGCAGGATGTATAAAAAAAGAAAAAAAAATTCTCTCGTCGGTATAGAAAAGCAGATACGTTGATAAATAAATGACTGGGTTAAGGGTAAGAGTTAATCAAGCAGAGATTATTCCAGAGATTAACGAAGTGAGCACCCCAGGCCGCCACCATATCAGTATGAGCATTGATAAAGCAGTAGATCTGGACATAGAGGCCAAAATGGGCCTGCCTCCAGTACCGGCGTAAGGTTCCGCAAGGTAAGGTTAAGGTTGATGCTAATATTTAAACTTAAAGCTATGAATTGAATTAATATTAACTACCTCCAACCTTAGCGAATTCCCATCATCAACTACTCTTGCAGTAAAAAAAAAAAGTACTTTCTTACATCCTGCAAAGAAGTTCTCTTACGAAGCTGCAAACCATGACCTTTATTTCTAGTGCCTGCCACATCAAAATACCGACCCCTATCCACTCAGTCAAAACCATGAGGGAATTTAAAAACCGTCGCCATATCCCTCTCATTCTTCTAGCTTCGAATGAAGGTAAGTCTAATTCCCTCATCCTCTCATCATAACTGAGATTGCGTATTTCTAGCAACAGTTTGTGGCATGTCTTTGAACTTTTTCCAGTTTAACTACGTATTTTTCAAGTATGGATTCCAAAGGTGAACTGCATTTTCAAACTTTGGCCTCACATACCATACATAAATATTGCTGAATACTTCTGATCATCGTGATCGTCATTGTTATGGTTGTTGTTGTTGTTGTGATTACCTAATCGCGTTTCCGAGAAGGAGCCAAAAAGCTCGTATCTTCCCGTCTCCTGATCGGTTCCATTTTATACTTAGTCATACTTATCATACCTGTCCTTAAAACTATGGATTGAGATAGCATTAACTACCTCCTCGCTTAGCCAATTCCAATTATCAACTACTCTTACACTGAAAAAGTATTTCCTTACATCCTGCAAAGAAGTTTTCTTATGAAGCTTCAAACTATGACCTCTAGTTCTAGAGTCAGCCATATCAAAATATCGATCCCTATCCACTCTATCATAATCATGAAGGAATTTAAAGACTGTCACCATATCCCCCCTCAATATTCTAGCTTCGAGTGATGGTAAGTCTAATTCCCTCAGCCTCTAATCATATCTGAGATTACATATTTGCGGCACCAGTTTCGTGGCATGTCTTTGAACTTTTTCAAGCTTAGCTATGTACTTTTTCAAGTACGGATTCCAAGTGGGGGCTGCATATTCAAGTTATGGCCTCACATAGGTTACATAAATATTTCTGAACATTTCCTTGTCCATGTGCCTGAAGGCTACCCTTTACATTTGATAAGAAAGCATATGCTGCCCTTACTATGCCAGTTATGTGTGTTTCTGGAGACAAATCTGCCAGTATGTTTACTCCTAGATCTCTCTCATTTTCTGTCTCTTGAAGTTGTACTCCAGCCACCGAGTAATCAAGTTTGGGCCTTCTTTCACTTGTACCCATTCTCATTACCTTACATTTTAAAGCATTGAATTTCATTAGCCACTTTTCTGACCACTCATGCAGACTATTTAGATCTTCCTGAAGTTCTCTACCATTGTTCTCATTTCCTACTTTCTTCACAATCTTTGCATCATCTGCAAACATATTCATGAATGAATTTACAGACTCTGGTTGATCATTTACATATACAAGGAACAAAATTGGCAGTAAAACTGAACTCTGTGGAACTCCACTACTAACTCTTCTCCATTAAGACACTGAGTGTCTTACTCTAACCCTCTGTTCCCTTCCTTCTAAGTAAGTTTTTATCCATTCCAAGACATTTCCACCTATTCTAGCCATTGCTCGCAGCTTCCTAATAAGTCTCCCATGTAGAATAGTGTCAAATGCTTTCTGGAAGTCTAGGAATATGCAATCTGCCCAGCCCTCTCTTTACTGTAAGATTCGGCTTACCTCATCATAAAATTCTAATAAGTTTGTTACTGTTGATCTACCTTTTCTGAAGCCATGTTGCCTCACTGACAAAACGTTGAAGGATTCCAAGTGAAGAGAGATATGTTTCCTTAGTAGTTTCTCCATAACTTTGCAAACTATGCTGGTCAAGGAAACTGGTCTATAGTTCAGAGCCGTATCCCTCCTTCCCTTTTTGAAGATAGGTATCACATTTGCTTGTTTCCAGCATCTTGGAATCTCCCCTGACTCCAGTGACTTTTTAAATATGATGCTTAGTGCCACTGATATTGAGTTTGCGCATTTTTTAAACACATGAGGGGTTATGTCATCAGGACCTGTAGCTATATGAACATCTAACTCCATCAGCACTTTGCATACCTCTGTGGCTGTAAGGTTGATGTTCTCTAATACCGGCCCTTGAGCTTCTATCTCTGCAATCTGAGGGGGTGGGTGGAACAGTGTGTGTGATTACCTAATTGTGATTGCCTAATTGTGTTTACGGGAAAGAGCCCAAAGCTCGTATCTTCCCGTCTCCTGATCGCTCATTTTATACTTAGTGATACTTATCATACCTGTCCTTAAAACTATGGATTGAGATACCATTAACTACCTCCTCGCTTAGCCAATCCCAATTATCAACTACTCTTACACTGAAAAAGTATTTCCTTTCATCCTGCAAAGAAGTTTTCTTACGAAGCTTCAAACTATGACCTCTAGTTCTAGAGCCAGCCATATCAAAATATCGATCCCTATCCACTCTATCATAACCATGAAAGAATTTAAAGACTGTCACCATATCCCCCCTCAATATTCTAGCTTTAAGTGATGGTAAGTCTAATTCCCTCAGTCTCTAATCATAACTGAGATTACATATTTGCGGCACCAGTTTCGTGGCATGTCTTTGAACTTTTTCAAGCTTAGCTATGTACTTTTTCAAGTACGGATTCCAAATGGGGTCTGCATATTTAAGTTTTGGCCTCATATAGGTTACATAAATATTTCTGAACATTTCCTTGTCCATGTGCCTGAAGGCTACCTTTTGCATTTGATATGAAAGCATATGCTGCCCTTACTATGCCATTTATATGTGTTTCTGGAGACAAATCTGCTAGTATGTTTACTCCTAGATCTCTCTCATTTTCTGTCTCTTGAAGTTGTACTCCAGCCACCGAGTAATCAAGTTTGGGCCTTCTTTCACTTGTACCCATTCTCATTACCTTACATTTTAAAGTATTGAATTTCATTAGCCACTTTTCTGACCACTCATGCAGACTATTTAGATCTTCCTGAAGTTCTCTACCATTGTTCTCTTTTCCTATTTTCTCCACAATCTTTGCATCATCTGCAAACATATTCATGAATGAATTTACAGACTCTGGTTGGTCATTTACATATACAAGGAACAAAAGTGGCCCCAAAACTGAACTCTGTGGAACACCACTACTAACTCTTCTCCATTCAGACACTGAGTGTCTTACTCTAACCCTCTGTTCCCTTCCTTCTAAGTAGGTTTTTATCCATTCCAAAACATTTCCACCTATTCTAGCCATTGATTGCAACTTCCTAATAAGTCTCCCATGTGGAATAGTGTCAAACTCTTTCTGGAAGTCTAGGAATATGCAATCTGCCCAGCCCTCTCTTTCCTGTAAGATTTAGCTTACCTCATCATAAAATTCTAATAAGTTTGTTACTGTTGATCTACCTTCTCTGAAGCCATGTTGTCTCACTGACAAAAAGTTGAAGGACTCCAAGTGAAGAGAGATATGTTTCCTTAGTAGTTTCTCTATAACTTTGCAAACTATGCTGGTCTAGGAAACTGATCTATAGTTCAGAGCCTTATCCCTCCTACCATTTTTAAAGATAGGTATCACATTTGCTTGTTTCCAGCATCTTGGAATCTCCCCTGACTCCAGTGACTTTTTAAATATGATACTTAGTGCCAATGATATTGAGTTTGCAAATTTTTTAAGTACATGAGGGGATTTATTATCAGGACCTGTACCTTTATGAACATCTAACTCCATCAGCGCTTTGCATACCTCTGTGGCTGTAAGATTGATGTTCTCTAATACCGGCCCTTGAGCTTCTATCATTGCAATCTGAGGGGGTGGGGTACTTTCTACTGTAAATACTGACTGAAACTCCTTGTTCAGTTCTTTGCAGATCTCTTCATCCATCTCAGTGATGCTTCCATCCGCTCTCTTAAGCCTTAAAATCTGTTCTTTTACCTTCAGTTTTCCTCTGATAAAGCTGTGGAAAAGCTTGGGATTTTCTTTAGCCTTCCTGGTGATATCCCTCTCATAGTCTCTCTCTGCCTCTATTCTTTTACTTAGGTAATCATTTCTTGCTCCTTTGTAGGTGTGCCAAGTATTTATGTTTTTTCTCCTCCTTTACCTTTTCCAGCATTTGTCTCTCCACTCCTTAACTCTTTTACACTCATTATCGAACCATTTTTCTCTGGCATGAATTACACCTACTTTGGTGACAGGTATGCAGCAATCTACTATCTTCCCATATTTCTCACAAGAGATGTCATACATTTCTTGTACAGATTTGTTGTAAAATAAGGTTCTCCAGTCAATAACTGTAAAAAGCTCATTCATTTTGATGTAATCTCCTTTCAGATAGTTCCTCCTCATGACCTCAGTGCCTCTACTCTCAGGAAGAATATCTGCAATGATATACTCCATCAACAACACACAGTGGTCACTCTTTCCAATTGGTGGTTCATACTCAATTTTTTCAATATCCAACACATTATCTGTGAACACTAGATCAAGTAGTGATGGCTCATCCCCACCCCTGGCCCTTGTTGGTTCCATTACATGTTGGTGTAGGAAATTCCCTTGTACGCAATCTAGGAATCTTGCCCCGAATGAGTCTTCACCACTGTGTGGGTCAAGATTTATCCAATCTATCTCTTTATGATTAAAGTCTCCCATAATCAAAATCCTACATTTTTTTTCCCGTACCATGTTAACAACTGAGTTTATGACTTCAATAGTACCTATATGACTTTCCTCATAAACTTCAAGCCTATTTTGGTTCCTTGGTGGGTTGTATACAACAGTTATTATAATGCTCTCTGACCCAGTATTTATGCAAGCAACAAGAAATTCCTTGAACTCACTTTCTATAGCCAAGTTTATTTCTTCAACTTAAATCCTTTCACTTATGAGCAGTGCTATCCCTCCACCAGTCCTCTCAGATCTTTCAACCCTTAATATTCTAAAGGCCTTAGGAAAAACTGTGACACTGTTTATGTTCTCACTCAACTTAGTCTCTGGAATTGCTACTATATCTGCCTTACTGTTGTGAATCCTATCTTTTAATTCTACTGCCTTACCAGCCAATCCATCAGCATTTGTGCATAACAACTTAATGAGGCCCCATCCCCTGATCTTTTGTCATTATCTTCATTATCTCCCCTTTGTCTGGAAGAACTCTGAAATGAATTTTTTTCTTCTGTTCTTCATTTCTTTCATCATTTAACCTTCTAGCCTCTTGCAACAAGTTTTTGATCTTTCCCATCTCTTCCTGTGTTCTGTATCGTCTAATGAACACTTCTTTAAACTCTTGAAGGTCTTTTAGACTTTTTTTTTCTCATCAATATTTCTCTACATGTTTCCCCTCTCTCAAAGATTACTTTTGTTGGTCTCTGCTTTCCTTCCTTCGAATATATGCCTAGTTGGTGAATGTTTACAATATCCTCAGGACCTCAAACTACTGCAAGCTTTCTTATCAGGTCTACAACCCTAGCTTTATTTTCTTCGAGTCTCCCCTGCCATGTTGGCTCCTGGGATTCGCTTATGCCTGAGATTACCACTGTTTTCTCTTTATCAAGTGTCTGTTTAATCAGTGGATTTGCCCTTTCCATCACAACGTCGTTCATTTTTTCGATTAGTCTCTATAGTCAACTGTTTGTATGTTTATCAATGCCACCACCATTACAGCCTCTTTTACTGCCACATTCCCCTTTAGTGCATCAGCAAGGGAAGTTTTCATGGCATCATGTTCCATATTCAGCTCCTGACGCGCTTTTCTAAACTGTTCCATGTTTTCCTTAATCTGGATATTCCAAGGTGCAATCTCGCCTCTCTCAGAAGAGAGCAGTGAACTAACATCTAATTCATTTAGGTTGTCATTCAGGTGTTTTGTTGTTATCTTCTTGTTTAGAAATTCTGGTTTCTGGTTCACTCTTTTCCCCTTCCAGCTTCTTCATTCGTTTTACTAGTTTTTTTCTCTCCTGCCCTTGTGCTTTATTTGCTTCCTCCAAAAATCTTATTTCCTCTCTGAGTGTTTCATTCTCTTTCATTTCTCTATCCATATGCCGAATTTTATCATCAAGGCTTATAACCATTGCCTATAAATCCTTGACTTTCTGTTTTAATCTCCTAATATCATATATATATATATATATATATATATATATATATATATATATATATATATATATATATATATATATATATATATATATATATATATATATATATATAATATATGTATATATATATATATATATATATATATATATATATATATATATATATATATATATATATATATATATATATATATATATATATATATATATATATATATAAAGAGAAAAAAAAGTTTCTATATATATATATATATAAAATATATATATATATATATATATATAAAATATATATATATATATATAAAATATATATATATATATATATATATATATATATATATATATATATATATATATATATATATATATATATATATATATATATATATAAAGAGAGAAAAAAAATTTCTATGTCTTAAAGTAAATCAGAGCATGAAGAATCAAGGCACCTCCAGGTAATAACCATTCATTAGGTTTGTGTGAATATTTAAAAATTCATTCTGCATTGAAAATAGTATATATCCTAATTTACATAGAATACTTCCACCATGTTCTCCTGGGTGTCGTAAGAGTAGACTAAATGGGGTGGAGCTAGGGGACTGGGAAACCCTTCTCTGCATTCTCTCTTCCTAAAGAGTCAGGGTATTATGCCTCGACTCAGCCATTCCTCTTATAAGGGGAAATATGGCTTATGTATATCGATAGATAGAGATGTATAAAATACCTTTAAAATTTGGTTAAAACTAAATATGTCATATCCCCAGTGTACTTATTAATGCTGATTGTGAATGGCAGTCTCTGAATGCACATTATGCTATTGTAGCTTCAAAATAGGTTGCTCTCAACTTACTAGTCGAGTGATGGAAGTTGTTCTGGAGTCTGGACGGGAATATCACTTTCGTAAATTACAGATGGAAATGAAGGACACTGAATAAGTTCAAGCACGATCTGTTTGGAACCTGCAGCTTTTACTTTCTTTATAGCGAAAATTCAAGTTCTTTTAAAGTGCTTGAGAGCGATTATGCCTGAGAAGTTTGTTCCCCTCTTCAAATCTTTTATTCTTCTGAAGTGTATTCTTTAACAAGAGGATAAGTTTTTCTCTCTCGATCTGTTTTATCTTGCATGAGAAGCTTTTCCTTCATTTCATCTCTCTGTTTCACAATGTCATCTAAATTCGCCAGCATTTCTTTTTTCTTTATTTTCCCTACTGTTCTTGGGATTTATGGCATCAAGTCGGCTTTTTTCTTTGTCTCAGTCATTAGACTTTTCACTTATCTGCCAAAGTAACTTTTTTTTTATCTTTCCAATATGAAGTTTCGGAGCCAACTGCCTTGGCTTGTTCGAGGACCCCTCACACCATGAATCTGTTTTACTGGAGCATTGAGAGGGGAAGCATTGGCGCTTTCCTGGTTAGGGGAATGAGTTGCTGGTATGGAATGTATAACTAGAGGCGGAGCCTGAGGCTCTTGGTTGGAGAACTCACTAATATTTGTATTATACTTGATCACTTGTCATACTTGAATTAGAAGTCCTGGTTTCAATGCAGTATCATCCATAAACTCGGAAATGATGAGAAAATATTGCAACACTGATATGATTTGGCTATGCTCAAAATCTTAGCATCAATATAATACCCTAACCCACTTATACAATCAGTGAAGAGTGCGGAACAGGGGAAAGTGTGAAACTAGAAGGAATAGCCAGCCTCTGCAACATAATACTCAATATTCAAGCAAAGAGGCGCAGAAAAGTTCCTGAATCATTTATGATTTTATCAATACACACATATATTTCTGTGTAGTTTTATTCATAGTTTAAGTGGATATATATATATATATATATATATATATATATATATATATATATATATATACTATATATATATATATATATATATATATATATATATATATATATATATATATATATATATATATATATATATATATATACATACAAATATATATATATATATATATATATATATATATATATATATATATATATATATATATATATATATATATATATATATATATATATATATATATATATATATATATATATATATATACATACAAATATATATATATATATATATATATATATATATATATATATATATATATATATATATATATATATATATATATATATATATATATATATATATATATATATATGTGTAATTACCTAATCGTGCTTATGGGAATAAGCCCAAAACTCGTATCTTCCCGTCTCCTGATCGGTTCCATTTTGTACTTAGTGATACTTATCATACCTGTCCTTAAAACTATGGACTGAGTCAGTATTAACTACCTCCTCGCTTAGCGAATTCCAATTATCAACTACTCTTACACTAAAAAAAAGTACTTCCTTACAAAATATCGATCCCTATCCACTCTATCATAACCGTGAAGGAATTTAAAGACTGTCACCATATCCCTTATCAATCTTCTAGCTTCGAGTGATGGTAAGTCTAATTCCCTCAGCCTCTCATTACAAATGAAATTGCGTATTTCTGGCACCAGTTTCGTGGCATGTCTTTGAAATTTTTCAATCTTAGCTATGTGCTTTTTCAAGTGCGGATTCCAAAGGGGGCTGAATATTCATGTTTTGGAATCACATAGGTTACATAAATATTTCTGAACATTTCCTTGTCCATGTGCCTGAGGGCTACCCTTACATTTGATAAGAAAGCATATGCTGCCCTTACTATGCCATTTATATGTATTTCTGGTGACAAATCTGCCAGTATGTTTACTCCTAGATCTCTCTCATTTTCTGTCTCTTGAAGTTGTACTCCTGCAACCGAGTAGTCAAGATTGGGCCTTCTTGCACTTGTACTAATTCTCATTACCTTACATTTTGAAGTATTGAATTTCATTAGCCACTTTTCTGACCACTCATGCAGATTATTTAGACCTTCCTGAAGTACTATGCCATTGTTCTCGTTTCTTACTTTCTTCACAATTATTGCATCATCTGCAGACATATTCATGAATGAATTTACAGACTCTGGTAGGTCATTTACATATACAAGGAACAAAAGTGGCCCTAAAACCGAACCCTGTGGAACTCCACTACTAACTCTTCTTCATTTAGACACTGAGCGTCTTACTCTAACCCTCTGTTCCCTTCCTTATAAGTAAGTTTTAATCCATTCCAAAACATTTTCACCTATGCTAGCCATTACTTGCAGCTTCTTAATAAGTCTCCCTTGTGGAATAGTGTCAAATGCTTTCTGCAAGTCTAGGAATATGCAATTTGCCCAGCCCTCTCTTTCCTGTAAGATTTGGCTCACCTCATCATAAAATTCTAATAAGTTTGTTACTGTTGATCTACCTTCTCTGAAGCCATCTTGTCTCACTTACAAAATGTTGAAGGATTCTAAGCAAAGAGAGATATGCTTCCTTAGTAGTTTCTCCATAACTTTGCAAACAATGCTGGTCTAGGAAAATTGTCTATGGTTTAAAGCCGTATCCCTCCTTCCCTTTTTGAAGATAGGCATCACGATTGCTTGTTTCCAGCATCTTGGAATCTACCTTGACTCCAGTGACTTTTAAAATATGGTACTGAGTGCCAATGATATTGAGTCTGTGCATATTGTAAGTACATGAAAGGATACATCATCAGGACCTATAGCTTTATGAACATCTAACTCCATTAGTGCTTTGCATACCTCTTTGGTGTAAAGGTTGATGTTCTCTAATACCAGCCCATGAGCTTCTATCTTTGCAATCTGATGGGGTGGAGTATTTTCTACTGCAAATACTGACTAAAACTCCTTGTTCAATTCTTTGCAGATCTCTTCATCCGTCTCAGTGATGCTTCCATCCGCTCTCTTTAGCCTTAAAACCTGTTCTTTTACCTTCAGTTTTCCTCTGATAAAACTGTGGAAAAGCTTGGGATTTTCTTTAGCTTTCCAGGGGATATCCATTTTGTAGTCTCTCTCTGCCTCTCTTCTTTTACTTAGGTAATCATTTCTTGCTCTTTTGTAGGTTTGCCAGGCATTTATGTTTTTTCTTCTCCTATGCCTTTTCCAGCATTTGTCTCTCCACTCCTTAGCTCTTTTACACTCATTATCGAACTATTTCTCTCTGGCATGAATTACACCTACTTTGGTGACAGGTTTGCAGCAATCTTCTATATTTCCATATCCCTCACTAAAGATGTCATACATTTCTTGTACAGATTTTTTGTAAAATAAGGTTCTCCAGTCAATAACTGTAAAAATCTCATTCATTTTGATGAAATCTCCTTTTTGGATAGTTTCTCCTCATTACCTCAGTGCCTCTACTCTCAGGCAGAACATCTTCAGTGATATTCTCCATCAACAACACACAGTGGTCACTCTTTCCTATTGGTGGTTCATACTCAATTTTTTCAAAATCCAACACGTTATCTGTGAATACTAGATCAAGTAGTGATGGCTCATCCCCAGCCCTTGCCCTCGTTGGTTCCAGTACATGTTGGTGTAAGAAATTCCTTTGTATGCAATCTAGGAATCTTTCCCCGAATGAGTCTTCACCACTGTGTGGGTCAAGATTTATCCAATCTATCTCTTTATGTTTAAAACCTCCCATAATGAAAATCCTACATTTTCTCTCCCGTTCCATGTTAGCAACTAAGTTTAAGACTTCAATAGTACCTATATGACTTTCCTCATAAACTTCTAGCCTATATTGGATCCTTGGTGGGTTATATACAATAGTTATTATACTGCTCTCTGACCCAGTATTTATGCGAGCAACAAGAAATTCCTTGAACTCACTTTCTATAGCAAAGTTTATTTCTTCAACCTGAATCCTTTCACATATGAGCAGTGCTATCCCTCCACCAGTCCTCTCAGATCTATCAACCCTTAATATTCTGAAGCCCTTAGGAAAAGCTGTGACACTGTTTATGTCTTCTCTCAACTTAGTCTCTGTAACTGCTACTATATCTGCCTTACTGTTGTGAATCCTATCTTTTAATTCTACTGCCTTACCGGCTAATTCATCAGCATTTGTGTATAATAATCTTAATGAGGCCCCATCCCCTGATCTTCTGTTATTATCTTCTTTATCTCCCCTTTGTCTGGAAGATCTCTGAAATGAACATTTTTCTTCTCTTCTTCATTTCTTTCCTCTTTTAACCTTCTAGCCTCTTGCAAAAAGTTTTTGATCCTTTCCATCTCTTCCTGTGTTCTGTATCATCTAAAGAACACTTCTTTGAACTCTTGAAGGTCATTTAGACTTTTTTCCTCATCAATATTTCTCTACATATGTCCCCTCTCTCAAAGGTTACTTTTGTTGGTCTCTGCTTTCCCTCCCCAGAATATTTACCTAGTTGGTGAATGTTTACAATATCCCCAGGACCACTAACTACTCAAAGCTTTCTTATCAGGTCTATAACTCTAGCTTTATTTCTTCAAGTTTCCCTTGCCATGTTGGCTCCAAGGATTTGCTTATCCCTGAGATTACCACTGTCTTCTCTTTATCAAGTGCCTGTTTAATCAGTGGATTTGCCCATTCCATCTCAACTTCTTTCATTTTTTTTATTGCTGTCTCTTTATAGTCAACTGTTTGTATGTTTTCCAGTGCCACCACCTTCACAGCCTCTTTTACTGCCATATCCCCCTTTTGTGTATCATCAAAGGAAGTTTTCATGGCATCATGTACCGCAGTCAGCTCATGAAACTCTTTTCTAAATTGTTCGATGTTTTCCTTTATTTGGATATTCCAAGCTGCAATCTCGTCTCTCTTAGAAGAGAACAGTGAACTAACATAAAATTCAGTTAGGTTGTCATTCAGATGTTGTGTGTGTGTGATAACCTAATTGTGATTACCTAATTGTGTTTAC
Organism: Halocaridina rubra; assembly: GCA_037179515.1. Lineage (NCBI taxonomy): Eukaryota > Metazoa > Arthropoda > Malacostraca > Decapoda > Atyidae > Halocaridina > Halocaridina rubra. Next base: position 49,084 of record JAXCGZ010015548.1, on the reverse strand, counting down.
GGGAAAGAGCCCAAAGCTCGTATCTTCCCGTCTCCTGATAGGTTCCATTTTCTACCTAGTGATACTTATCATACCTGTCCTTAAAACTATGGATTGAGATAGCATTAACTACCTCTTCGCTTAGCCAATTCCAATTATCAACTACTCTTACACTGAAAAAGTATTTCCTTACATCCTGCAAAGAAGTTTTCTTATGAAACTTCAAACTATGACCTCTAGTTCTAGAGTCAGCCATATCAAAATATCGATCCCTCTCCATTCTATCATAGCCATGAAGGAATTTAAAAACTGTCACAATATCCCTCCTCAATCTTCTAGCTTCGAGTGATGGTAAGTCTAATTTTCTCAGTCTCCCATCATAACTGAGATTGCAAATTTCTGGCACCAGTTTTGTGGCATGTCTTTGAACTTTTTCAAGTTTAACTACGTGCTTTTTCAAGTACGGATTCCAAATGGGGGCTGCATATTCGAGGTTTGGCCTCACATAGGTTACAAAAATATTTCTGAACATTTCCTTGTCCATGTGCCTGAAGGCTACCCTTACATTTGATAAGAATGCATATGCTGCCCTTACTATGCAATTTATATGTATTTCTGGAGACAAATCTGCCAGTATGTTTACTCCTAGATCTCTCTCATTTTCTGTCTCTTGAAGTTGTACTCCAGCCACAGAGTAGTCAAGCTTGGGCCTTCTTTCACTTGTACCCATTCTCTTTACCTTACATTTTGAAGTATTGAATTTCATTAGCTACTTTTCTGAAAACTCATGCAGACTATTTAGATCTTCCTGAAGTTCTCTACCATTGTTCTCGTTTTTTACTTTCTTCACAATCTTTGCATCATCTGCAAACATATTCATGAATGAATATACAGACTCTGGTAGGTCATTTACATATACAAGGAACAAAAGTGGCCCTAAATTGAACCCTGTGGAACTCCACTACTAACTCTTCACCAATAAGACACTGAGTGTCTTACTCTAACCCTTTGTTCCCTTCCTTCTAAGTAAGTTTTTATCCATTCCAAGACATTTCCACCTATTCTAGCCATTGATTGCAGCTTCCTAATAAGTCTCCCATGTGGAAAAGTGTCAAACGCTTTCTGGAAGTCTAGGAATATGCAATCTGCCCAGCCCTCTCTTTCCTGTAAGATTTGGCTTACCTCATCATAAAATTCTAATAAGTTTGTTACTGTTGATCTACCTTCTCTGAAGCCATGTTGCCTCACTGACAAAAAGTTGAAGGATTCCAAGTGAAGAGAGATGTGTTTCCTTAGTAGCTTCTCCATAACTTTGCAAACTATGCTGGCCTAGGAAACTGGTCTATGCTTCAGAGCTGTATCCCGCCTTCCCTTTTTGAAGATAGGTATCACATTTGCTTGTTTCCAGCATCTTGGAATCTCCCTTGACTCCAGTGACTTTTTAAATATGATACTCAGTGCCACTGACATTGAGTTTGCGCATTTTTTAAGTACATGAGGGGATATGTCATCAGGACCTGTAGCTTTATGAACATCTAACTCCATCAGCGCTTTGTATACCTCTGTGGCTGTAAAGTTGATGTTCTCTAATTCCGGCCCATGAGC
>JAXCGZ010015548.1:0-42500 GCA_037179515.1 Halocaridina rubra | reverse complement strand
ATCACAGGTTTTGAAGGTGATGCTTGACAAATGGAATATTAACCGCTATTTTAGAGCTGCGTATCGGCCTAGTGGGGATGGAATTGTGGAGCAACAACATCGAACAATCAAGGCCATGGCAGAGAGGGCTCTGGTATCGCCGTTAGAAGCAGTCTTCTGGTATAATATGTCCCCTAGGTCGCGTCAAGATGCAGGAACTGTGCCAAAGAAAGCTGTCTTCAAGTATGAGTGGCGAAATCCATGCAAGGTACCAATTATGGATAAAGGAGACGAAGGGGCAGTATCCATCAAGACTGCAGATGAGGTGTGGATAAAGCCGCCAAACTCAAGATGAACATCGCAATGGGGAAGGGTTATTGTGACCAATATGAATTCCCGAAATAAATGTTTCAGTAGATGGGATGCCTCAGCACGTTCTGGATATTAGGAGAGTTGTGGACTCGTCTACTGAGGATGAAGGGCCAATTGAAATACAGGAGAATGAAGTTCCATGGCAGCCAAACCGAGAAAGGCAATGATCAGTGTGGTAGAGAGATTATGTGGAGGGATTGTCGAGCAGGGATGAGTGCTGAGAGATGGGTGGCCATCTCTTGGTGAGGGGAGCTGCTGGCGCTCATAGTGATCTTATGATCAAGGTGGTGTGTGGTTTTGTGAAGATAATGGTTTTCGTTTATGATTTTGTAAAATATGGATCTGGTAACACTGGTTGGCAACACTGTGAACGGGATGTTGGTTACATTTTGGGCAAAACGATTTTGGCATAAAGAGCACTGCTCGTGGAGTAGTCGAGTTGGTTGAGTTGTGTGATGGATTTGCTTTATTGGTTGAGTTGTGAGACGGAATTGCTTTATTATTGAGTTGTGGAGGTTTAGCTGGAGCTCCCAGTGTAGGTGTTGATTTCTTTTTGTATCAGGTGGTTTAGAGAGAGGGGGCAAGAAATTGGGTTTTGAACAATTGTGAGCAGACTTTTAACTTCCAGCACGTGCAGGTGAAGTTAAGTTGAGGTAAGTGATATATATTATTTTTTTTATCTCGACCATAAATAATAATAATAATAATAATAATAATAATAATAATAATAATAATAATAATAATAATAATAATAATAATAATAATAATAATAATAATAATAATTGAAATGGAATTAAATATTTAATAATAACAAAAATAGATGTAAAAATAAATACGTTGTAGATAAAAAGAATATTATGTTATTTCTAAAATTACTTTTTTCAAACTTGAATGAAGGATACTTGATAATATAGGATCAATAACATATAAACATTGACTTAAGTTAATATTTCGGTGCTCGGTTAAGTTAATAATTGCAAATTCCAAGGAGTTTCTTGTAATAATATCCTTACTTCTCACTAAAATAGAACCACTGCTCCAGTCAACATGGTGAGTGCAATCAGCATGCTGCTTGAAACAGGCACTGGAAGACTGACAATTTCGAATGTTATATTTATATTGATTTATACGAAACTCTAATGATTTGCTAGTCTGGCCAACATAATACTTATCAAAGAAACATCTTGGAATCTGCAATGATTAAGTTAACCGAGCACCGGAATATTAACTTAGGTCATGGTTTATTTGTAATTGATCCCATATTATCAAATATATTTCATTCAAGTTTGAAAATAGAATGTTTGGAAATAGCATAATATTCTTTTTATATATGACTGATTTATTTTTATTTCTATGTTTTGCTATTATTTATTATTAATTTTATTTTATTATTGCTGTTACTATACAATTATTATTATAATTTCATAATTACTTTTATATTATTAGCTTTATAATAATATCATTGTTAGTATATCTAATATTTTCATTATTACTATTATTATTATCATTATTATTATTATAATTATCGCCGCCCATGGCGGTAGAGAGAGAGAGAGAGAGAGAGAGAGAGAGAGAGAGAGAGAGAGAGAGAGAGAGAGAGAGAGAGAGAGAGAGAGAGAGAGAGAGAGAGAGATTATTATTATTTTATTTTATTAATTTATTGCGCCAAGGCGTCAGACATTACATGAGTTCATACAAATAATGCTTCAAATGGATACAAAACCAAGAATTGAACATGGTTTACAGGGAGGTGTACATATTGATAAAACATTGCTGCATACTAACACACAACTCACAGTATGGCAGAACAGAGTACATTATATGCAAAAGTAAAGCTCAGAGAAACGCAGAATGCACAAACAGAATTATACAGCAACATACAGAAAATATATGTATAATTCAATATAATTAATGGCCACCAAAGTGAGAGAGAGAGAGAGAGAGAGAGAGAGAGAGAGAGAGAGAGAGAGAGAGAGAGAGAGAGAGAGAGAGAGAGAGAGAGAGAGAGAGTGTAAACTGGGGAAAGCTCTTAAGCCGTTTACCTGATCCTGTGGTTCCATATATTGTTAAAATCAGTATCCTTCCCATTTATATTAACTTGTTAGTTAGTTTGATACACGAAATAATTGAATAATTAAAAAAAAAAATATCCACCTGTCAACAGTGTGAGTTAAGTTGCCAAGTAGTACAGCTGTCTTATTTTCTTCATTTTTTTGTTTGTTTTTCTTTTAGCTTTCTCTTTTACTATTTTTTTTCATTTTGTATATATATTGAGTTAAATGTAAAGTCTAATCCTGTGATAACATATCTTGGTTAGCAAGTGAGTTTATCAGTTAGGAAGAATATATAGCAGAAACAGGTGGGTGCCACCTCAGACACAGGTTCGAATTTTTCCTTCAGGTTTGACTTTTGTTTTGTTGCATTTTTTTTCTTTTTCTTTTTATCCTTAAATTACCATGGTCAAGTTTTTAAGTTAAGATGTGTGTTACCAGAAAAGAGATAAACTGAGTCACTAAATAGCACTTATATGGAGATATAAAAATTCTGTGTGAAGCTTAATTAAAAGTTTTTCTCTTTTTTTTTTCCTCTTTCTCGTCTTCTTTCTATATTCTGTGAGAGGGAGAACATAAAAATGACACCATCTCTGTCCCAAACCTCTCCCATCCATGGGTCGGTAGGAGGGGTAGCCATAAGGGGACTTAAACAGAAAATCAAGAATTTAGAGGAAATGGTTATAAGCCTTGATGATAAAATTCGGAATATGGATGGAGAAATGAAAGAGAATGAAACACTCAGAGAGCAAATAAGATCTTTGGAGGAAGCAAATAAAGCACAAGGGCAGGAGAGAAAGGAACTAGAAAAAAGAATAAAGAAGCTGGAAGGGGAAAAGAGTCAACTAGAATCTAGAATTTCTAAACAAGAAGATAAAAACAAACAGCTGAATGACAACCTAAAGGAATTAGATGTTAGTTCACTGCTCTCTTCTGAGAGAGACGAGATTGCTGCTTGGAATGTCCAGATTAAGGAAAACATTGAACAGTTCAGAAAAGAGTTCCAGGTGCTGAATATGGAAAATGATGCCATGAAAACTTCCTTTGCTGATGCACTAAAGGGGAATGTGGCAGTAAAAGAGACTGTAAAGGTGGTGGCACTGGAAAACATACAAACAGTTGACTATAAAGAGACAGTAATCGAAAAAATGAAAGACGTTGTGATGGAAAGGGCAAACCCACTCATCAGACAGGCACTTGATAAGGAGAAGACAGTGGTAATCTCAGGCATAAGCGAATCCCAGGAGCCAACATGGCAGGGGAGACTTGAAGAAAATAAAGCTAGGGTTGTAGACCTGATAAGAAAGCTTGGAGTAGTATGTGGTCCTGAGGATATTGTAAACATACACCAACTAGGTAAATATTCGAGGGAAGGAAAGCCGAGACCAACAAAAGTAACCTTTGAGAGAGGGGAAACATGTAGGGAAATATTGTTGAGAAAAAAAAGTCTAAAAGACCTTCAAGAATTCAAAGAAGTGTTCATTAGACGATACAGAACACAGGAAGAGATGGGAAAGATCAAAAACTTGTTGCAAGAGGCAAGAAGGTTAAATGATTAAAGAAATGAAGAAGACAAGAAAAATTTTCATTACAGAGTTCTTCCAGACAAAGGGGAGATAAAGAAGATAATGACAGAAGATCAGGGGATGGGGCCTCATTAAGATTGTTATACACAAATTCTGATGAATTAGCTGGTAAGGCAGTAGAATTAAAAGATAGGATTCACAACAGTAAGGCAGATATAGTAGCAATTACAGAGACTAAGTTGAGTGAGGACATAAACAGTGTCACAGTTTTTCCTAAGGGTTTCAGAATACTAAGGGTTGAAAGATCTGAGAGGACTGGTGGAGGGATAGCACTGCTCATAAGTGAAAAGATTCAAGTCGAAGAAATAAACTTGGCTATAGAAAGTGAGTTCAAGGAATTTCTTGTTGCTCGCATAAATACTGGGTCAGAGAGCATTATAATAACTGTTGTATACAACCCACCAAGGAACCAAAATAGGCTTGAAGTTTATGAGGAAAGTCATATAGGTACTATTGAAGTCATAAACTCAGCTGTTAACATGGCACGGGAAAAAAAATGTAGGATTTTGATTATGGGAGACTTTAATCATAAAGAGATAGATTGGATAAATCTTGACCCACACAGTGGTGAGGACTCATTCGGGGCAAGATTCCTAGATTGCGTACAAGGGAATTTCCTACACCAACATGTAATGGAACCAACAAGGGCCAGGGGTGGGGATGAGCCATCACTACTTTATCTAGTGTTCACAGATAATGTGCTGGATATTGAAAAAATTGAGTATGAACCACCAATTGGAAAGAGTGACCACTGTGTGTTGCTGATGGAGTATTTCATTGAAGATATTCTTCCTGAGAGTAGAGGCACTGAGGACATGAGGAGGAACTATCCGAAAGGAGATTACATCAAAATGAATGAGCTTTTTGCAGTTATTGACTGGAGAACCTTATTTTACAACAAATCTGTACAAGAAATGTATGACATCTTTTGTGAGAAATATGGGAAGATAGTAGATTGCTGCATACCTGTCACCAAAGTAGGTGTAATTCATGCCAGAGAGAAATGGTTCGATAATGGGTGTAAAAGAGCTAAGGAGTGGAGAGACAAATGCTGGAAAAGGTATAGGAGGAGAAAAAACATAAATGCCTGGCAAACCTACAAAAGAGCAAGAAATGACTACCTAAGTAAAAGGAGAGAGGCAGAGAGAGACTATGAGAGGGACATCACCAGGAAGGCTAAAGAAAATCCCAAGCTTTTCCACAGCTTTATCAGAGGAAAACTGAAGGTAAAAGAACAGGTTTTAAGGCTAAAGAGAGCGAATGGAAGCATCACTGAGACGGATGAAGAGATCTGCAAAGAATTGAACAAGGAGTTTCAGTCAGTATTTACAGTAGAAAATACCCCACCCCCTCAGATTGCAGTGATAGAAGCTCAAGGGCCGGTATTAGAGAACATCAACCTTACAGCCACAGAGGTATGCAAAGCGCTGATGGATTTAGATGTTCATAAAGCTACAGGTCCTGATGACATATCCCTTCATGTGCTTAAAAAATGCGCAAACACAATATCAGTGGCACTAAGTATCATAATTAAGGAGTCACTGGAGTCGGGGGAGATTCCAAGATGCTGGAAACAAGCAAATGTGATACCTATCTTCAAAAAGGGAAAGAGGGATACGGCTCTGAACTATAGACCAGTTTCCTTGACCAGCATAGTTTGCAAAGTTATGGAGAAACTACTAAGGAACCATATCTCTTTTCACTTGGAATCCTTCAACTTTTTGTCAGTGAGGCAACATGGCTTCAGAGAAGGTAGATCAACAGTAACAAACTTATTAGAATTTTATGATGAGGTAAGCCAAATCTTACAGGAAAGAGAGGGCTGGGCAGATTGCATATTCCTAGACTTCCAGAAAGCATTTGACACTGTTCCACATGGGAGACTTATTAGGAAGCTGCAATCAATGGCTAGAATAGGTGGAAATGTTTTGGAATGGATAAAAACTTACCTAGAAGGAAGGGAACAGAGGGTTAGAGTAAGACACTCAGTGTCTGAATGGAGAAGAGTTAGTAGTGGAGTTCCACAGGGTTCAGTTTTAGGGCCACTTTTGTTCCTTGTATATGTAAATGACCTACCAGAGTCTGTAAATTCATTCATGAATATGTTTGCAGATGATGCAAAGATTGTGAAGAAAGTAAAAAACGAGAACAATGGTAGAGAACTTCAGGAGGATCTAAATAATCTGCATGAGTGGTCAGAAAAGTGGCTAATGAAATTCAATACCTCAAAATGTAAGGTAATGAGAATGGGTACAAGTGCAAGAAGGCCCAAGCTTGACTACTCGGTGGCTGGAGTACAACTTCAAGAGACAGAAAATGAGAGAGATCTAGGAGTAAACATACTGGCAGATTTGTCTCCAGAAATACATATAAATGGCATAGTAAGGGCAGCATATGCATTCTTATCAAATGTAAGGGTAGCCTTCAGGCACATGGACAAGGAAATGTTCAGAAATATTTATGTAACATATGTGAGGCCAAAACTCGAATATGCAGCCCCCTTTTGGAATCCGCACTTGAAAAAGCACATAGCTAAGCTTGAAAAAGTTCAAAGACATGCCACGAAACTGGTGCCAGAAAGACGCAATCTCAGTTATGATGAGAGGCTGAGGGAATTAGACTTACCATCACTCGAAGCTAGAAGAGTGAGGGGGGATATGGTGACAGTCTTTAAATTCCTTCATGGTTATGATAGAGTGGATAGGGATCGATATTTTGATATGGCTGGCTCTAGAACTAGAGGTCATAGTTTGAAGCTTGGTAAGAAAACTTCTTTGCAGGATGTAAGGAAATACTTTTTCAGTGTAAGAGTAGTTGATAATTGTAATTGGCTAAGCGAGGAGGTAGTTAATGGTATCTCAATCCATAGTTTTAAGGACAGGTATGATAAGTATCACTAAGTCTAAAATGGAACCGATGAGGAGACGGGAAGATACGAGCTTTGGGCTCTTTCCCGTAAACACAATTAGGTAATCACAATTAGGTAATCACACAACTACATATATATATATATATATATATATATATATATATATATATATATATATATATATATATATATATGTATGTATATAAATATATATATATATATATATATATATATATATATATATATATATATATATATATATATATATATATATATATATATATATATATATATATATATATATATATATATATATATATATATATATATATATATATATATATATATATATATATATATATATATATATATATATATATATATATATATATATATATATATATATATATATATATATATATATATATATATATATATATATATATATATATATATATATATATATATATATATATATATATATATATATATATATATATATATATATATATATACATATATATATATATATATATATATATATATATATATATATATATATATATATATATATTGTTGTTGTTCCGGTTTTACGTCAGGACTCCCTTTTCTACCAAGGGCCAGGAAGGTTGCCTTCTTGGGAAGGAGTTTTTGGCAGATGTAATCCTTACCCTGAGTGCATGCCCTTGCTAACCTCAGAAAGTGACGGGGCGCGAACGCTCGACCTGACGCTTCAGAGTCGCGGACACAACTGCTTGAGCCACACACACACACACACAGAAAAGGTTTTAAGGCTAAAGAGAGCGGATGGAAGCATCACTGAGACGGATGAAGAGATCTGCAAAGAATTGAACAAGGAGTTTCAGTCAGTATTTACAGTAGAAAATACCCCACCCCCTCAGATTGCAGTGATAGAAGCTCAAGGGCCGGCATTAGAGAACATCAACCTTACAGCCACAGAGGTATGCAAAGCGCTGATGGATTTAGATGTTCATAAAGCTACAGGTCCTGATGACATATCCCCTCATGTGCTTAAAAATGCACAAACACAATATCAGTGGCACTAAGTAGCATATTTAAGGAGTCACTGGAGTCGGGGGAGATTCCAAGATGCTGGAAACAAGCAAATGTGATACCTATCTTCAAAAAGGGAAGGAGGGATACGGCTCTGAACTATAGACCAGTTTCCTTGACCAGCATAGTTTGCAAAGTTATGGAGAAACTACTAAGGAAACATATCTCTCTTCACTTGGAATCCTTCAACTTTTTGTCAGTGAGGCAACATGGCTTCAGAGAAGGTAGATCAACAGTAACAAACTTATTAGAATTTTATGATGAGGTAAGCCAAATCTTACAGGAAAGAGAGGGCTGGGCAGATTGCATATTCCTAGACTTCCAGAAAGCATTTGACACTGTTCCACATGGAAGACTTATTAGGAAGCTGCAATCAATGGCTAGAATAGGTGGAAATGTCTTGGAATGGATAAAAACTTACTTAGAAGGAAGGGAACAGAGAGTTAGAGTAAGACACTCAGTGTCTGAATGGAGAAGAGTTAGTAGTGGAGTTCCACAGGGTTCAGTTTTAGGGCCACTTTTGTTCCTTGTATATGTAAATGACCTACCAGAGTCTGTAAATTCATTCATGAATATGTTTGCAGATGATGCAAAGATTGTGAAGAAAGTAAAAAACGAGAACAATGGTAGAGAACTTCAGGAGGATCTAAATAATCTGCATGACTGGTCAGAAAAGTGGCTAATGAAATTCAATACTTCAAAATGTAAGGTAATGAGAATGGGTACAAGTGCAAGAAGGCCCAAGCTTGACTAGTCGGTGGCTGGAGTACAACTTCATGAGAGAGAAAATGAGAGAGATCTAGGAGTAAACATACTGGCAGATTTGTCTCCAGAAATACATATAAATGGCTTAGTAAGGGCAGCATATGCATTCTTATCAAATGTAAGGGTAGCCTTCAGGCACATGGACAAGGAAATGTTCAGAAATATTTATGTAACATATGTGAGGCCAAAACTCGAATATGCAGCCCCCTTTTGGAATCCACACTTGAAAAAGCACATAGCTAAGCTTGAAAAAGTTCAAAGACATGCCACGAAACTGGTGCCAGAAATACGCAATCTCAGTTATGATGAGAGGCTGAGGGAATTAGACTTACCATCACTCGAAGCTAGAAGAGTGAGGGGGGATATGGTGACAGTCTTTAAATTCCTTCATGGTTATGATAGAGTGGATAGGGATCGATATTTTGATATGGCTGGCTCTAGAACTAGAGGTCATAGTTTGAAGCTTGGTAAGAAAACTTCTTTGCAGGATGTAAGGAAATACTTTTTCAGTGTAAGAGTAGTTGATAATTGGAATTGGCTAAGCGAGGAGGTAGTTAATGGTATCTCAATCCATAGTTTTAAGGACAGGTATGATAAGTATCACTAAGTCTAAAATGGAACCGATGAGGAGACGGGAAGATACGAGCTTTGGGCTCTTTCCCGTAAACACAATTAGGTAATCACACAACTACACACATATATATATATATATATATATATATATATATATATATATATATATATATATATATATATATATATATATATATATATATATATATATATATATATATAAATATATATATATATATATATATATATATATAAATATATATATATATATATATATATATATATATATATATATATATATATATATATATATATATATATATATATATATATATATATATATATATATATATATATATATATATATATATATATATATATATATATATATATATATATATATATATATATATATATATATATATATATATATATATATATATATATATATATATATATATATATATATATATATATATATATTGTTGTTGTTCCGGTTTTACGTCAGGACTCCCTTTTCTACCAAGGGCCAGGAAGGTTGCCTTCTTGGGAAGGAGTTTTTGGCAGATGTAATCCTTACCCTGAGTGCATGCCCTTGCTAACCTCAGAAAGTGACGGGGCGCGAACGCTCGACCTGACGCTTCAGAGTCGCGGACACTACTGCTTGAGCCACACACACACACACACACAGAAAAGGTTTTAAGGCTAAAGAAAGCGGATGGAAGCATCACTGAGACGGATGAAGAGATCTGCAAAGAATTGAACAAGGAGTTTCAGTCAGTATTTACAGTAGAAAATACCCCACCCCCTCAGATTGCAGTGATAGAAGCTCAAGGGCCGGTATTAGAGAACATCAACCTTACAGCCACAGAGGTATGCAAAGCGCTGATGGATTTAGATGTTCATAAAGCTACAGGTCCTGATGACATATCCCCTCATGTGCTTAAAAAATGCACAAACACAATATCAGTGGCACTAAGTATCATATTTAAGGAGTCACTGGAGTCGGGGGAGATTCCAAGATGCTGGAAACAAGCAAATGTGATACCTATCTTCAAAAAGGGAAGGAGGGATACGGCTCTGAACTATAGACCAGTTTCCTTGACCAGCATAGTTTGCATAGTTATGGAGAAACTACTAAGGAAACATATCTCTCTTCACTTGGAATCCTTCAACTTTTTGTCAGTGAGGCAACATGGCTTCAGAGAAGGTAGATCAACAGTAACAAACTTATTAGAATTTTATGATGAGGTAAGCCAAATCTTACAGGAAAGAGAGGGCTGGGCAGATTGCATATTCCTAGACTTCCAGAAAGCGTTTGACACTGTTCCACATGGGAGACTTATTAGGAAGCTGCAATCAATGGCTAGAATAGGTGGAAATGTCTTGGAATGGATAAAAACTTACTTAGAAGGAAGGGAACAGAGGGTTAGAGTAAGACACTCAGTGTCTGAATGGAGAAGAGTTAGTAGTGGAGTTCCACAGGGTTCAGTTTTAGGGCCACTTTAGTTCCTTGTATATGTAAATGACCTACCAGAGTCTGTAAATTCATTCATGAATATGATTGCAGATGATGCAAAGATTGTGAAGAAAGTAAAAAACGAGAACAATGGTAGAGAACTTCAGGAGGATCTAAATAATCTGCATGAGTGGTCAGAAAAGTGGCTAATGAAATTCAATACTTCAAAATGTAAGGTAATGAGAATGGGTACAAGTGCAAGAAGGCCCAAGCTTGACTACTCGGTGGCTGGAGTACAACCTCAAGAGAGAGAAAATGAGAGAGATCTAGGAGTAAACATACTGGCAGATTTGTCTCCAGAAATACATATAAATGGCATAGTAAGGGCAGCATATGCATTCTTATCAAATGTAAGGGTAGCCTTCAGGCACATGGACAAGGAAATGTTCAGAAATATTTATGTAACCTATGTGAGGCCAAAACTCGAATATGCAGCCCCCTTTTGGAATCCGCACTTGAAAAAGCACATAGCTAAGCTTGAAAAAGTTCAAAGACATGCCACGAAACTGGTGCCAGAAATACGCAATCTCAGTTATGATGAGAGGCTGAGGGAATTAGACTTACCATCACTCGAAGCTAGAAGAGTGAGGGGGGGATATGGTGACAGTCTTTAAATTCCTTTATGGTTATGATAGAGTGGATAGGGATCGATATTTTGATATGGCTGGCTCTAGAACTAGAGGTCATAGTTTGAAGCTTGGTAAGAAAACTTCTTTGCAGGATGTAAGGAAATACTTTTTCAGTGTAAGAGTAGTTGATAATTGGAATTGGCTAAGCGAGGAGGTAGTTAATGGTATCTCAATCCATAGTTTTAAGGACAGGTATGATAAGTATCACTAAGTCTAAAATGGAACCGATGAGGAGACGGGAAGATACGAGCTTTGGGCTCTTTCCCGTAAACACAATTAGGTAATCACACACACACACACACACACACACACACACACACACACACACACACACACACACACACATATATATATATATATATATATATATATATATATATATATATATATATATATATATATATATATATATATATATATATATATATATAGAAAGAGAGAAAGAGAGAGAGAAAGAGGCGCCACGGAGTGACAGGAAAGACACTACAGGCTGCACGTTGTAGCTTATTAAGCAGAAACCATACACCGCCATACACAATGAGAGAATAGGCAGACAGAGACTGACTGGATGCGAGAGCAGACGTAATATTCAGAGGATTCAGTCTGGGTCTCAGTTAAGTAAGTTATGAGAAGCTAACTGCATTAACCTGTAATAATTAACATGTAGCATAAGATGATAAATAGAGAGTAAGGATGATGACATTAACTAAATTAACTTGTGTGATGTAGAATTGAACAACGTATTCATTGATTAATAGTTGTTGTTTTATGGCTTCTAGGCAAACTGTACGAATTAAAAACGAGTCTGCAATGTGGCCTTTTCCTTTATCACCAACCATTAAATTTGACCACCTTAAAGGCGTCAATAGTTTACGTAAAACCTAGATGGGGATGATGAAGACCAGATGCTGAGGAGAAGACTGCTAGGCTATGTCACACTGGAGAGACTACTGCGACGAAGTAATCAGCCTCAATGAGTCAGGGTGGTGGGCGACCATGGACGAAACATATTGGGATGAGTGTATGAGCGATGACTTCTGAGAGAGGATCGAGAATAAGCAAAGTAGTCTACGGAAGTGATATACAAAATTTCAACGTCAAATGCTCCCTTCTTACATACATTTTCAGCGGCTATTAGAGAGATGAGTCTTAGCCCAGGTAAGGAGTACTATAAGACTTGTGATAAAAAAAGGATTGCCTGAGAGCTGGTGTATGGAGGATCACACGAATACTGTACTGTGTAACAAGTGTGCCAGAGGCAACAGGAGTGAACAATTGAGGTGTAAACATAGTGATTACTGACTGAACATTATTGGGGATGTGCTGAAGGTCTCAGCAGACCTAAGGATTAATTCTCGCAACAGGAAGAGTGTGCTTATAAACATATATATATATATATATATATATATATATATATATATATATATATATATATATATATATATATATATATATATATATATATATATATATATATATATATATATATATATATATATATATATTATATATATATATTATATATATATATATATATATATATATATATATATATATATATATATATATATATATATATATATTCAAATTATTGCATTGGGGGGAGTTGATGATTAAGAAGCCTATTTAAGTACGTGTAAAGGAGGGAGAGTGAAGGACAGGTTAAAGAACATTAAAGGTATAAGCAATGGCTCATGAAACCAAATAATAAGTGGGATTGGGAGTAAAGCACAATAGCAGTAAAGAAATTGTCAGGTTATTACGTGCTGGTATATTGTAAATGTTGATGCAGTTAAGGGATATTTATCTTAACAGTAAAATTAAGACAAGTTAGTAGGGCTCAAATTAATGTACTTGCAGAGTCTGTTCTAAATCCTATCGGTTACTAGGTGCATGATGTGTTGGGTACAGTGGTATGAACGGAGGAGGTTTTCCCTCCGCAATGTGAGAGTGGAGGTCAGGTGTCCCTCCACAGTGCTACAGTGGTAAGTAAGCTACAGTGGTAAAGATGGAGGAGGTTTTCCCTCCGCAACGTGGGAAGTGGAGTTGAGGTACCCCTCCTTGCTGCTACAGTGATGTGAATGGAGGAGGTCTTCCCTCTGCAACGTGGGAGCGGAGTTATGGTGTCCCTCCGCAGTGCTACAGTGGTATGAACGGAGGACTTTTTCCCTCTGCAACTTGGGAACGGAGTTCAGGTGCCTCTACAGTGGTAAGTAAGCTACAGTGGTAAGAGCTACAGTGGTAAGTAAACTATATTGGTAAAAATGGAGGTAGTTTTTCCTCCGAAACGTGGGAAGTAGAGTTGAGCTATGCCTCCATGCAGCTATAGTGATGTGAACGGAGGAGGCCTTCCCTCCGCAACATGGGAAGCGGAGTTGAGCTATCCCTCCACAGTGCTACGGTGGTAAGTACGGATTAGGTTTTCCCTCCACAACGTGGGAAGTGGAGTTGAGGTATCCCTCTAGAATGCTACAGTGGTAAGTTAGCTACAGTCCATCTGCCGTGCTACAGTGGTAAGTTAGCTACAGTGGTAAGTTAGCTACAGTGGTATGAATGGCAGAGGTTTTTTCCCCGCAACATGGAGAGCGGAGTTGAGGTATCCCTCCAAAGTGCTACAGTGGTAAGTACAGAGGAGGTTTTCCCTCCGCAACGTGGGAAGCGAAGTTCAAGTATCCCTCCGCAGTGCTACAGTGGTGTGAACAGATGAGGTTTTTCCATATGCATTGTGGGAAGCAGAGTTGAGGTATCCCTCCGCAGTGCAGGACCTATTGACTAACCAAAGCAAAGTTGAAATTACCCTTCCTCAGTGGTGAAAATGGAGTTAAGGTTATCCATCCGCAGCGTTTGGAAATGGAGTTAAGGTTCTCTCTCCGCAGCGTCGGCATAGTTCGACTGAGCAAAGATGCAGATGGCTTACCCGAATAAGAAATGGAGATAAGCTATAAGGATAGGGAACTGAATATAGGAAAGGGAAGCCCTCAGATGTGGACTGCAACTGAAGGCGAGAAGCAAGCTGCCAAGATAATTACAAGAACAGATATGGAGACACACGTGAATGAACGGCATGGAGAACTGACAGCCAAAAGGCACAGGAGCCAATGAAGAAACAACCGACAGCAGCAGAGCAGCCCTGATGACCAGTGTCTTGGAGTCCATCAAGGAACCCATCAGAGGCATAGTTGAACAAATAATGCAGGAGCAGAGGAACAATGATGATTGGCTGTGAAGGAAGGAGCAGGTGCATGGAATAGAAGTGGTGGAAGAAGGCTCGAGGGAGACAAGGAGCGATACGAGCACGAGCAAGAAGAGAAAGGTAGACGACGAAGGGAACCACGAGGACGAGGATCAAAGGGGCAAGGAAGAGCGAGATAAGAAGCAACGAACGGATGTGGGAGCTTGAAGAAATGCGGTCCTGGGCCACTCATGGCTGGTGGAGCCCACAGGAGCCATCCAAAGGTGAGTAGGACCAGTAATGGTTAGCCAAGGGAATGCTCTTCTCTTTGATGGCTAGACAGAAAGGAGCTACAAGGACTTCATAGTACAGTTTCAGGAGTACACAGGGAAAACACCATGGGGCCTGACGAGAAAATGATGTTACTGATAGACGCATGCGAGGGCAAGAGAATTGAGTATCACTTAAGAAGGTACCTCATGGTATATCCAAACACAGAAGCGGCATGTTGAGAAGCGTTAAGATACCTTATGGGCTCGTTCGAGAGTGACAAACCACCCACTGAGGTATTGTGGGCGCGAATGAGGGAAGGAAGGTGAATCTATGATGAGGACATCTGAGGACTCAACGGACTACTCGTGTAGCTGATGGGAAGGACTGATATAGGAGGCAAGGAATGATTGTGACACTGAAATCAGAATGATCAAGGATGCCAGTGGTCGATTGCCCGTGGACATGTCATGCTAATTCAGAGTGATGTCCCAAATGAAAGTGAATAATACAGGAAGCCCCTGTGGAGTTCCTAATCTCATAAGGTACATCGCAAAGCAGATGGGCAGTATCCAAACATGGGATGCACGGTCAAGAATTGACACCAGTCGTGAGTCTCCAAGGGAAATCATAGGCAATCGAGATGGACCAAACCGCTAGAAGACGAAGCAAAGGGAGACAGAGTCTGATCTATGCCAATTATTTCATGATAGAGATTTGCTCAAAGTTAGCCGGAGCTGCACAAGGCTAGGGAGTAAGGAGCATCTGAGGGCAGCTGCAAAGTCTCAAGCATGCTTCAGGTGCCCAAAGAAGGGACATAGAGTTGCCACGCGCAGAGAAAGAAAGCCATGTGAGGTATGCGAAAGTGATTTGCACGCGACGATCCTGCGCACCGTTTATGGCAGAAGGTCGACGTGGAGGACTAGTGAACGAAACAACCGGCTTGATCATCAAGCTGAGAAGGAAACATATGGCACGAGCAAGAACAAGAAGGCCATGATCAAGAGAGATGACGACGGTCAGAACAAAGAGGTGACACGCGGCCAGAAGAGAAGCTCAGAGCCACTAACTATGCCGGACGGTCCAAGGAATGACATCAGGAGAAGGGGACAGTTGGCTTGACTATAGTGGAGGTATACGTCAGTACATGAGACACGAACATCACACAGAGGGGGTGGGTCAAAACCCTAGCCCTTTTGGACTGTGGGAGTTACAGTACATTCTCCTCACGCAGCCTGGTAGACACAACCACAACCCCCAGAGTATCGATACAGTAGAAGTTAACACCATCGACCATGCACGGCAGCGGGACATACGAATGGTGGACCTGTGGGTAATAGCGGCAAACGCTAGACGCCCCCAGGAGCTGAGGCTCTACCAAGTCATAGTGGTCACCAGATTGCCAAGGGGAATAACTGATTGCATCGCCAAAAGGGAAGAGATCTTCTGATGGAAGCACATGGCCTCCTTAGGAAGATAAAACATGAGCAAAAAGGGGAACGCCAAGGTGGAAATCCTCATATGACTTGACCATCCACGGGCACTACTGCAGCTCGACGTCAGGTGGGGGTGTGATGGGGTACCCTTTGCACTGAGCACAGCTCTAGGCTGGACAGTACAGGGTGCTTTGTTGACCAGGGACACAACAGAAACGGCAATGAGCCTCACTGCCATAGCCGAGCTGCCAAGATCAACAAGTGGAAATGATCTTTGGTGCAACGAGTACAACGGTTCTGGGAGCTGGACGAGCCCATGGCAAAGGAGACTCAGGAGGGAGAGGGGCTGTCACCGTTGAATCAGTATATCTTGAGCCTATGGGACAGTCATGTAAGCAGGAGCGGAAATCACTACGTACTGCTGATCCCATTCAAGAGGTCATCTTCGTCTCAGGTCAACAATTGGAGATCGGCTCGTCACAGATTGGAATCAATAAAGAACATGCTCAGGATGGATAAAATGTTGGGAAATGCCTACAAGGCGGAAATTAAAAAAATTGATGGCAGGGTACGCAGAACGAGTGCCGGATCAAGACCTCAGGCTCAGTGGGTAGCGGATCTGGTACCTACCTCATCATCTGGTACTGAACCCACCAAACCAGGGAAGGTGTGCATTGTTTTTGATTGTGATGCGACTCATCAAGGCGTATCTTTGAACTCACAAGTACTACAAGGGTCAGACTTAAACAATAAGTTCATTGAGATTCTTCTTCAGTTTTGACAGGACAGAGTGGCAGTGATGACATAGAGGCCATGTTCTATCAGGTGAGAGCGGCAGAGAACGACAGGGATGCCTTACGTTTCTTATGTAAGGAAGAACGATCAAGAACAAATTCCCATCGAAGTGTTCTGGATGATGGTACACGTTTTTTGGGGGGGTGGAGTCTGGTCTGTGCGACTTACACCCTACAGCAAATATTTAGCGAGTACAGAGGGTCTTACGATGAGGCGGTGAGGGAACCCACTAAGAATTTTTATGTCAATGACCATTTGAATTCTGTGGCTGACACGGACCAGGCAGCAGCCATAGCCACGTAGTTGACGAACTTATGAGTAAAGGAGGATTTCACCTTCCAAAATTGTCGAGCAACATACCAGATGTGCTGAAAGGGATACAGAAGAAGGAGCTTCGTGATTGTGGGACCAGGTCTGAAATACTAAAAGCTGCATAACCGGAAGTAAGGACACTAGGAATGACATGGGATCAAGCAAAGGACAAGATTGCGGTACGAGTGGAGCTAAAAGATTGCACGTTAACGAGACGAAGTCTATTGGCAACTTTCAGCGCCATCTACGAATCTCTTGGAATACTGGCGCCATTCGTAGTTCGTGCCAAGATCATCTTTCAGGAAGAGTGCCGGACTGGTAAGGAATGGGACGGACCTATCAGTGAGCAAGGTCAAGGGAATTAGAAGGAATGGATGCACGCTTTACGACAGTTAAGGGGGTTTGTGGTACCCAGACACTATTGCAACGGGGAAACGGGAGAACTTCAGCGAGTGGTATCACATACCTTCGCCGACGCATCCCAGTCGGCGTATGGCATCGCCAGCTACTTGCACTCCATTTACACTGAGGAAATGGTAAACGTGTCCATCGTTCCTGGTAAGATACGTTTAGCCTCTTTGAAGGGAATGAGGATACCTAGATTGGATCTGTGTGATGCCAAGCTAGCCACTGAAGTAACCACCATCATCGCCAGCAAGCTAGAGGTCAAACTTGACAACATTGTGCATTGGATGGAGAGTATGCTTGTATTGCATTACATCAGCAACCCTAGCAGGTACTTCAAGACCTACGTCACTAACAGGGTGGCAGGCGTTACGTGTCCTCGGCACATAACCCAGCAGACGACATATCACTGGGCCTTTTGAGCCAGGCCATGATGGTGAGGAGCAGGTGGAACAATTTGCTGGATTTCCTAGGCTACCCAAGGAAGTATTGACCTCTGGAAAACACTCTGCTGACAGGAGACACAGGAGAAATGGAGCTGCGATCGCTCTTATCACTAACAGTGTTGGTATTTGAGACTCCACCGTCGGCTTGTCAACGCCTTTGGAACCAGTTCTCCAGCTGGGATAAATTACTGACATTGGTGGCCTGGCTATGGAGGTTCATCGAGTGGTGCTACCCTAGGCTGTCCTCTCTGGCGAACGATCATAACTACGTCTGCTTTGACGAGTTGCACATGGCTGAACGTCGGGTTATTAAGGCCGTGCAAAAGGAGAGTTTTGGGGAGGCAGTTAAGGCTCTCCGGAGTGGCAAGCCTGTTATGTATTTAAGCAGTTATGTATTTTGTCAAAGATATTCTCCATTTAAAATTATCGCTTTCTATAAGCAAATGAATAACATTCTTAAGTACAAAGAGTATGACTTGAATGAGACCTATATAAGATGTAATTCCTCTATATTTGATTCTGTTCAAAGTACTTATAGTTTTGACCCCTCTAAGTAGAGTCTAATTTGTTCTTGTAATTCCATTGTTTGTAAGTTTATGTAACATATTATTAATTTCTTCTACGTAATAAACCCTGTTGAGGAAGAAGTGTTTTATATACCTCTTATTAATCTTAAGTCATCTGTGACGAAAATGGGATATGGGATATAATAGCAACATTCATATACATACTGGCCTACACTTGGCAACATAAAAGATATCTACAAGATTATTATCATTCTTGCAGGTAAGAAATACATTATTGGACGATGAGATGAACGAGCTGAGAAGAAAGAGTTGTGAGGGGAATGATAATAATAACCGATAACCAGTTCTTGCCAGATATTTTCTGCTCAAGAGGACATCGTACCTCAGGCAACCAGAAAGATTCTTACGTCAGCCAGCAAAAAACCCTCAGCAGCAGACTGAAAGAAAACATTCGTCAATATAATTTTATGAATGTGTACAAGCTAAGTAATTTTTAGTTACATGCATGTGTGTTATGTTGCAAAGGTTATACAGTGCCTGAATTAAGATAAAGATAATTATATAATAAGATAAAGATAGTTAAAGGAAAGTAATTAGGCTAAGTCTATAATAAATAAAGGCACAAGAATGACTTCTCAAATACCAGCACCACCTCATTTTTCTATTGAATGTGACCCTAGAACAGTGGTACATAGGTGGAGGAAATATATTGATTCATTTAAGATCTATTTGGATTGCTTGGCCGCAAAAACTGACAAGCAGAGGGTCAGCATCCTACTGCACATAGAAGGCCCAGATATTCAAGATATATTTAAAACACTAACCCCTGAGGATAATACATATAATAAAGCCGTAGAAGCATTAGGGAACTATTTTAACCCCAGTGAAAATATCAGGTATGAACGTTGCCTATTCATGGCACTTGAGCCTCAAGAAAATGAGAGTATAGATATGTTTGTCACAAGATTAAAGAAGCAAAGTCAATTTTGCAAATATGATACCCATAACTCTGAGGGAGACTTAATAGTTGCTTTAGTCATTTGTAAATGCAAATCCAGTGAGCTTAGAGAAAAGCTATTACAAGTTAAAGACTTGAATATCCAAAAGTTGTTGGAAATAGCAAGAGCTTATGAATAGTCTCGAGTTCAAAATAAAAGGATTGTGCAAAATTATAAAAAACCTCAGTCTGGAAGTATAAGTAAAGTAATGCAGTACAAACAAACGAATAAATCAGGCTCAAGTAACCATAAATCACAAAAAAAACAGGACACTTTGTAAAAATGTATAAGAACAATACTTCCAATTACTGGCAAGGGAATAAAGCACAGACACCTAATGGTAGCAGATATAAAGAATGTTACAGGTGTGGTAATAATAATAATCATCTGAATAATAGATATAAGTGTCCTGGTTATAACAATGTGTGCCAGTTTTGTGGATATTATGGACATTTTTCCAGGAAATGTCTTAAGAAACAAACAAAACAAGCTGAAAAGAAAAACATACATTGTACAAAAGAAAGAGAACAAGAAAACTTAGAGCAAGAAAGCTTCGCTTTACAACTAAATTCCACTTGCACAAATAAGAGAATAATGTGTGAAATACAAGTATATGGTAAAAATATAGAAATGTAATTAGATACATTGGCAGATATAACTGTGATTTCAGAAGAAGTAGCCAAGATTATACCTTATCTGAAAATAGAGGACACAAGTTCATTAATCACAGATTATAATAATCGAAAGATTGAAACAATAGGAAATGCTGAAGTTATGGTAAAATATGAGAAACAAATTGTGGAGCTACCAGTTGTAATAGTAACAGGAAATTGAAAGGGATTGTTAGGTTTAAACTGGATAAAAGGCCTAAAGCTAAACTTTCCAGAATTGAAAGAAAGCAAATCTAAAGATAAATAGTATAAGTACACAAGATCTGATGGAAGAGTATGAAACAATTTTTAAGGCAGGTTTAGGTACTATAAACAATGTGACTGCAAACTTAGAATTAAAGGAAGATGCAATGCCAAAATTTTTGCCACCCAGACAAATACCTTTCGCGCTGAAAACTCAAGTCGGAAAAGAAATATTGAGACTAGAGGAAGAAGGATATTGGCAAAAGGTAAAATATAGTCAGTGAGCTGCACCTTTAGTACCCGTAGCAAAGCCTGATGGAGGAGTAAGACTATGTGGTGATTATAAAGTCACAGTGAACCTACAATTAAAAGTTGCTCAACATCCTTTACCTAACCCTAGTATTATGTTTGCTACTATGGGAGGTTGTAAGGTATTCTCAAAGATAGACTTAAAAAATGCTATTCAGCAATTAAAAATGGACACAAAGTCACAAGAAATATGTACACTAAATACTCATTTAGGGTTATATCAACCAAAAAGACTACCCTATGGAGTAGCAAGCAGTCCAGCTTTATGACAAGAGACTATGGACAAGCTATTCACAGGATTAGATGGTGTTTTCTGCTTTGTAGATGGCATAGTTGTTGGGGGAGAAGATGACAACAGCATAATCAGTGATTAAAGAAAGTACTAGATAAAACAAAGGAAAATGATATAAACAAGAATAAATGTCTATTCAAAGTATCATCAGTAAATTATTTGGGATTTGTGAT
This sequence comes from Halocaridina rubra, assembly GCA_037179515.1. Lineage (NCBI taxonomy): Eukaryota > Metazoa > Arthropoda > Malacostraca > Decapoda > Atyidae > Halocaridina > Halocaridina rubra. The sequence goes on along the minus strand of JAXCGZ010015548.1, from coordinate 21,094 downwards.
AGATGAAAATGGCATTCACAAAACAAAAGATAAGATAAAAGCAGTATGGGAAGCTTAAGTACCAGCAAATGTTAGAGTTGCAATCATTTCTTGGATTAGTAACATTCTATGCAAAATTTATTAAAGATTTAGCAACAATATGTCATCCCTTATGCCAGCTATTAAAGAATGAGGTAAAGTGGAAATGGTCACAGGAGTGTCAGAATGCTTTTGAAAAAATAAAAAAGGAGATTTGTTCTGATAAGTTTTTAGTACACTTTCAAGAAAATCTTCCTTTAAAATTAGTATGTGACGCCTCACAAGTTGGAATAGGTTGTGTCTTAGCACATGAAATGCCAGATGGCACAGAAAAACCTATTGCATTTGCTTCAAGATTATTCAATAAAGCTGAGCAAAATTATTCTCAAATAGAGAAGGAAGGCTTATCGTTGATCTTTGGGGTTAAGAAATTTCACATGTATTTGTATGGAAAGAAAATGTTTGCTTTGGTCACTGACCATAAGCCGCTATTAGCTATCTTAGGTCCAAGAGCAGGACTACCAATGCTAGTTGCAGCTAGACTCCAGAGATGGGCAATAATATTAGCTGCTAATAATTACTCATTAGAGTATAGACCCACTACTAAAATGGGAAATGCAGATGCATTGTCACGATTACCAGTAGAAAAAGCACCAGAAGGGCATAAAAAGTCCATACTATTGATTGAGCCTCAGAAGTTACCCTTGAGAGCAAAGAACATTGGACAAAGCACAACTAAAGATAAGGTCCTATGTAAAGTGAAGGAATATTTGATGACAGGAAATGATAAGTTCTTAGAAGGAGAAGAGTGTCATGCTTATAAAGCAGTTAAGGAAGAATTAAGTACAGAACAAGACTGTATATTGAGAGGAGCCAGAGTAGTAATTCCTATGCCGCTCAGAAGAAAGGTTTTGGAAGAAATACATGAAGGTCATCAAGGAATTGTAAAGTCAAAAGCTATAGCCAGAAGTTTCATATGGTGGCCAAATGTAGATAAAGATATAGAGGATTATATAAAGGATTGTCAGGATTGTGCATTACAGCAAAACAACCCTAAGTCAATAAGTTTACACCCATGGATATGTGCAAGATATCCATATCAGAGACTGCATATTGATTATGCAGGACCCTTTCTGAGACATTCTTATTTAGTAGTAGTTGATGCTTATAGCAAATGGCCTGACATCATTCCAGTGTAGACAATAACTTCTCTAAATACAATTAAAGTCCTCATGACATTATTTTCTACTCATGGTATTCCAGAGAGAGTAGTTACAGATAATGGTCCTCAGTTCTGTTCAGAAGAGCTTGAGAATTTATTAAAGGTAAATGGCATTAGACATACATTATCTGCACCCTATCACCCAGCAACAAATGGTGAAGCAGAAAGAATGGTACAAACCTATACAAATGCAATGAAAATGTGTAATGCTAATGCCATGAACATTCATAATTCTTTTAATAAGTTTTTACTCACATATAGGACAACACCTCATACAGCAACAGGTGTTTGTCCTTCATTTTTATTGATGGGAAGGAGACTCAGAAGTAAGTTAGATCTACTTCTACTTGACTCAAATGGTAAAAAGAAAATGAAATATATGAAAGGTTGAAAGGAATTGGAAAAATTAGACAGTTCAGTGAAAATGAAAGCGTAGTGATCAGAATGTATAACAATAAGCAAAAATGGTCTAAAGGAAAGGTTAAAAAGAAGTTAGGAAATCTGAATTACGAAGTAGAATTGGATGATGGCATGGTAGTCAGACGACACATTGACCAGCTACAACCCAGTGGTAAAGATCCAGGGAGATCAGATTGAGTTGAGTCTGTATTACCTGATCGGAGGAACAGAGGAAAGCCTCCAGAAATATTAGACTTATAAGGAAATATGTAGTAATATAGTTACCTTATTTCAATATGTATCCTAAGTAAAATTTTGTATCTCATGTAACTTATTGTTTAAATAAAGGTGCCAATTCATTTTAGGGGAAAGGAGACTGTTATGTATTTAAGCAGTTATGTATTTTGTCAAAGATATCCTCCATTTAAAATTACCACCTTCTATAAGCAAATTAATAACATTCTTAAGTACAAATAGTATGACTTGAATGAAACTTTTATAGGATGTAATTCCTCTATATTTGATTCTGTGTACAGTACTTATGGTTTTGATCCCACTAAATAGATTCTCATTTGTTCTTGTAATTCCATTAGTCGTAAGTTTATATAACATATTATTAATTTCTTCTACGTAATAAACCCTGTTGAGGAGGGAGTGTTTTATATACCTCTTATTAATCCTAAGTCATCTGTGACAAAAATGGGATATGGGATATAATAGCAACATTCATATACATACTGGCCTACACTTGGTAACATAAAAGATATCTACAAGATCATTATCATTCTTGCAGGTAAGAAATACATTAAAGCCACTCACCAAGACCTGTGGGATATTCTTCTTGAAGCCACACCTGGATTCGAAAGGTTTAGTTTGGGTGGTTGCCTACATAAAGCCGTGGTGATACAGGACATCTCTGCTTACTAGAGGGAGCACACGTTCCGAAGATGTAAAACGCCCACGTGGGGTTTGGTTTAACAGCTGCTACTGCTCAACGGGGGGAGTGTTATCACTGCCCCATAGTGGTAGGAGAGAGAGAGAGAGAGAGAGAGAGAGAGAGAGAGAGAGAGAGGAGAGAGAGAGGGGGGCCACCACAAAAAAAAATTATATATATATATATATATATATATATATATATATATATATATATATATATATATATATATATATATATATATATATATATATATATATATCTTCTTCTTCTTCGTCTACATCTTTTCCCACTTTTATGTGTGGTCGATGTTTCTGGCCAATTTTCTCCATTTGTTTCTGTTTCATACCTCATCACCCAACAAACCTTTAGACCTCAGGTCGTCATTGATGCAATCCATCCACCTACGCTTTGGTCTCCCTCTCCTTCTCCTACCCTGTATATCCATTCTCGTTATCTGTACTGGCCATATTTTGGTACTGGCAATTTTTTTATGGCCGGATGCCCTTCCTGCCACCAACCCTCCTCATCAACCCGGGCTTGGGACCGGCACCAAGTTGAGGTTTGCTTGCCCCCCAAGGAACCAAAATAGGCTTGAAGTTTATGAGGAAAGTCATATAGGTACTATTGAAGTCATAAACTCAGTTGTTAACATGGTACGGGAAAAAAAATGTAGGATTTTGATTATGGGAGATTTTAATCATAAAGAGATAGATTGGATAAATCTTGACCCACACAGTGGTGAGGACTCATTCGGGGCAAGATTCCTAGATTGCGTACAAGGGAATTTCCTACACCAACATGTAATGGAACCAACAAGGGCCAGGGGTGGGGATGAGCCATCACCACTTGATCTAGTGTTCACAGATAATGTGCTGGATATTGAAAAAATTGAGTATGAACCACCAATTGGAAAGAGTGACCACTGTGTGTTGTTGATGGAGTATATCAATGAAGATATTCTTCCTGAGAGTAGAGGCACTGAGGACATGAGGAGGAACTATCCGAAAGGAGATTACATCAAAATGAATGAGCTTTTTGCAGTTATTGCCTGGAGAACCTTATTTTACAACAAATCTTTACAAGAAATGTATGACATCTTTTGTGAGAAATATGGGAAGATAGTAGATTGCTGCATACCTGTCACCAAAGTAGGTGTAATTCATGCCAGAGAGAAATGGTTCGATAATGGGTGTAAAAGAGCTAAGGAGTGGAGAGACAAATGCTGGAAAAGGTATAGGAGGAGAAAAAACATAAATGCCTGGCAAACCTACAAAAGAGCAAGAAATGACTACCTAAGTAAAAGGAGAGAGGCAGAGAGAGACTATGAGAGGGACATCACCAGAAAGGCTAAAGAAAATCCCAAGCTTTTCCACAGCTTTATCAGAGGAAAACTGAAGGTAAAAGAACAGGTTTTAAGGCTAAAGAGAGCGGATGGAAGCATCACTGAGACGGATGAAGAGATCTGCAAAGAATTGAACAAGGAGTTTCAGTCAGTATTTACAGTAGAAAATACCCCACCCCCTCAGATTGCAGTGATAGAAGCTCAAGGGCCGGTATTAGAGAACATCAACCTTACAGCCACAGAGGTATGCAAAGCGCTGATGGATTTAGATGTTCATAAAGCTACAGGTCCTGATGACATATCCCCTCATGTGCTTAAAAAATGCGCAAACACAATATCAGTGGCACTAAGTATCATATTTAAGGAGTCACTGGAGTCGGGGGAGATTCCAAGATGCTGGAAACAAGCAAATGTGATACCTATCTTCAAAAAGGGAAGGAGGGATACGGCTCTGAACTATAGACCAGTTTCCTTGACCAGCATAGTTTGCAAAGTTATGGAGAAACTACTAAGGAAACATATCTCTTTTCACTTGGAATCCTTCAACTTTTTGTCAGTGAGGCAACATGGCTTCAGAGAAGGTAGATCAACAGTAACAAACTTATTAGAATTTTATGATGAGGTAAACCGAATCTTACAGGAAAGAGAGGGCTGGGCAGATTGCATATTCCTAGACTTCCAGAAAGCGTTTGACACTGTTCCACATGGGAGACTTATTAGGAAGCTGCAATCAATGGCTAGAATAGGTGGAAATGTTTTGGAATGGATAAAAACTTACTTAGAAGGAAGGGAACAGAGGGTTAGAGTAAGACACTCAGTGTCTGAATGGAGAAGAGTTAGTAGTGGAGTTAGACAGGGTTCAGTTTTAGGGCCACTTTTGTTCCTTGTATATGTAAATGACCTACCAGAGTCGGTAAATTCATTCATGAATATGTTTGCAGATGATGCAAAGATTGTGAAGAAAGTAAAAAACGAGAACAATGGTAGAGAACTTCAGGAGGATCTAAATAATCTGCATGAGTGGTCAGAAAAGTGGCTAATGAAATTCAATACTCCAAAATGTAAGGTAAAGAGAATGGGTACAAGTGCAAGAAGACCCAAGCTTGACTACTCGGTGGCTGGAGTACAACTTCAAGAGACAGAAAATGAGAGAGATCTAGGAGTAAACATACTGGCAGATTTGTCTCCAGAAATACATATAAATGGCATAGTAAGGGCAGCATATGCATTCTTATCAAATGTAAGGGTAGCCTTCAGGCACATGGATAAGGAAATGTTCAGAAATATTTATGTAACCTATGTGAGGCCAAAACTCGAATATGCAGCCTCCTTTTGGAATCCGCACTTGAAAAAGCACATAGCTAAGCTTGAAAAAGTTCAAAGACATGCCACGAAACTGGTGCCAGAAATACGCAATCTCAGTTATGATGAGAGGCTGAGGGAATTAGACTTACCATCACTCGAAGCTAGAAGAGTGAGGGGGGATATGGTGACAGTATTTAAATTCCTTCATGGTTATGATAGAGTGGATAGGGATCGATATTTTGATAGGGCTGGCTCTAGAACTAGAGGTCATAGTTTGAAGCTTCGTAAGAAAACTTCTTCGCAGGATGTAAGGAAATACTTTTTCAGTGTAAGAGTAGTTCATAATTGGAATTGGCTAAGCGAGGAGGTAGTTAATGGTATCTCAATCCATAGTTTTAAGGACAGGTATGATAAGTATCACTAAGTCTAAAATGGAACCGATGAGGAGACGGAAAGATACGAGCTTTGGGCTCTTTCCCGTAAACACAATTAGGTAATCACAATTAGGTAATCACACTGAGGACATGAGGAGGAACTATCGGAAAGGAGATTACATCAAAATGAATGAGCTTTTTGCAGTTATTGACTGGAGAACCTTATTTTACAACAAATCTGTATAAGAAATGTATGACATCTTTTGTGAGAAATATGGGAAGATAGTAGATTGCTGCATACCTGTCACCAAAGTAGGTGTAATTCATGCCAGAGAGAAATGGTTCGATAATGGGTGTAAAAGAGCTAAGGAGTGGAGAGACAAATGCTGGAAAAGGTATAGGAGGAGAAAAAACATAAATGCCTGGCAAACCTACAAAAGAGCAAGAAATGACTACCTAAGTAAAAGGAGAGAGGCAGAGAGAGACTATGAGAGGGACATCACCAGGAAGGCTAAAAAAATTCCCAAGCTTTTCCACAGCTTTATCAGAGGAAAACTGAAGGTAAAAGAACAGGTTTTAAGGCTAAAGAGAGCGGATGGAAGCATCACTGAGATGGATGAAGAGATCTGCAAAGAATTGAACAAGGAGTTTCAGTCAGTATTTACAGTAGAAAATACCCCACCCCCTCAGATTGCAGTGATAGAAGCTCAAGGGCCGGTATTAGAGAACATCAACCTTACAGCCACAGAGGTATGCAAAGCGCTGATGGATTTAGATGTTCATAAAGCTACAGGTCCTGATGACATATCCCCTCATGTGCTTAAAAAATGCGCAAACACAATATCAGTGGCACTAAGTATCATATTTAAGAAGTCACTGGTGTCCGGGAAGATTCCAAGATGCTGGAAACAAGCAAATGTGATACCTATCTTCAAAAAGGGAAGGAGGGATACGGCTCTGAACTATAGACCAGTTTCCTTGACCAGCATAGTTTGCAAAGTTATGGAGAAACTACTAAGGAAACATATCTTTCTTCACTTGGAATCCTTCAACTTTTTGTCAGTGAGGCAACATGGCTTCAGAGAAGGTAGATCAACAGTAACAAACTTATTAGAATTTTATGATGAGGTAAGCTAAATCTTACAGGAAAGAGAGGGCTGGGCAGATTGCATATTCCTAGACTTCCAGAAAGCGTTTGACACTGTTCCACATGGGAGACTTATTAGGAAGCTGCAATCAATGGCTAGAATAGGTGGAAATGTTTTGGAATGGATAAAAACTTACTTAGAAGGAAGGGAACAGAGGGTTAGAGTAAGACACTCAGTGTCTGAATGGAGAAGAGTTAGTAGTGGAGTTCCACAGGGTTCAGTTTTAGGGCCACTTTTGTTCCTTGTATATGTAAATGACCTACCAGAGTCTGTAAATTCATTCATGAATATGTTTGCAGATGATGCAAAGATTGTGAAGAAAGTAAAAAACGAGAACAATGGTAGAGAACTTCAGGAGGATCTAAATAATCTGCATGAGTGGTCAGAAAAGTGGCTAATGAAATTCAATACTTCAAAATGTAAGGTAATGAGAATGGGTACAAGTGCAAGAAGGCCCAAGCTTGACTACTCAGTGGCTGGAGTACAACTTCAAGAGACAGAAAATGAGAGAGATCTAGGAGTAAACATAATGGCAGATTTGTCTCCAAAAATACATATAAATGGCATAGTAAGGGCAGCATATGCATTCTTATCAAATGTAAGGGTAGCCTTCAGGCACATGGACAAGGAAATGTTCAGAAATATTTATGTAACCTATGTGAGGCCAAAACTCTAATATGCAGCCCCCTTTTGGAATCCGCACTTGAAAAAGCACATAGCTAAGCTTGAAAAAGCTCAAAGACATGCCACAAAACTGGTGCCAGAAATATGCAATCTCAGTTATGATGAGAGGCTGAGGGAATTAGACTTACCATCACTCGAAGCTAGAAGAGAGAGGGGGGATATGGTGACAGTCTTTAAATTCCTTCATGGTTATGATAGAGTGGATAGGGATCGATATTTTGATATGGCTGGCTCTAGAACTAGAGGTCATAGTTTGAAGCTTGGTAAGAAAACTTCTTCGCAGGATGTAAAGAAATACTTTTTCAGTGTAAGAGTAGTTGATAATTGGAATTGGCTAAGCGAGGAGGTAGTTAATGGTATCTCAATCCATAGTTTTAAGGACAGGTATGATAAGTATCACTAAGTATAAAATGGAACCGATGAGGAGACGGGAAGATACGAGCTTTGGGCTCTTTCCCGTAAACACAATTAGGTAATCACAATTAGGTAATTACACTCACAAGAAGAAGTGTTCAAAGAAGTGTTCATTAGACAATACAGAACACAGGAAGAGATGGGAAAGATCAAAAACTTGTTGCAAGAGGCAAGAAGGTTAAATGATGAAAGAAATGAAGAACAGAAGAAAAATTTTCATTACAGAGTTCTTCCAGACAAAGGGGAGATAAAGAAGATAATGACAGAAGATCAGGGGATGGGGCCTCATTAAGATTGTTACACACAAATGCTGATGGATTAGCTGGTAAGGCAGTAGAATTAAAAGATAGGATTCACAACAATAAGGCAGATATAGTAGCAATTACAGAGACTAAGTTGAGTGAGGACATAAACAGTGTCACAGTTTTTCCTAAGGGTTTCAGAATACTAAGGGTTGAAAGATCTGAGAGGACTGGTGGAGGGATAGCACTGCTCATAAGTGAAAGGATTCAAGTCGAAGAAATAAACTTGGCTATAGAAAATGAGTTCAAGGAATTTCTTGTTGCTCGCATAAATACTGGGTCAGAGAGCATTATAATAACTGTTGTATACAACCCACCAAGGAACCAAAATAGGCTTGAAGTTTATGAGGAAAGTCATATAGGTACTATTGAAGTCATAAACTCAGTTGTTAACATGGCATGGGAAAAAAAAATGTAGGATTTTGATTATGGGTGACTTTAATCATAAAGAGATAGATTGGATAAATCTTGACCCACACAGTGGTGAGGACTCATTCGGGGCAAGATTCCTAGATTGCGTACAAGGGAATTTCCTACACCAACATGTAATGGAACCAACAAGGGCCAGGGGTGGGGATGAGCCATCACTACTTGATCTAGTGTTCACAGATAATGTGTTGGATATTGAAAAAATTGAGTATGAACCACCAATTGGAAAGAGTGACCACTGTGTGTTGTTGATGGTGTATATCATTGAAGATATTCTTCCTGAGAGTAGAGGCACTGAGGACATGAGGAGGAACTATCCGAAAGGAGATTACATCAAAATGAATGAGCTTTTTGCAGTTATTGACTGGAGAACCTTATTTTACAACAAATCTGTATAAGAAATGTATGACATCTTTTGTGAGAAATATGGGAAGATAGTAGATTGCTGCATACCTGTCACCAAAGTAGGTGTAATTCATGCCAGAGAGAAATGGTTTGATAATGGGTGTAAAAGAGCTAAGGAGTGGAGAGACAAATGCTGGAAAAGGAATAGGAGGAGAAAAAACATAAATGCCTGGCAAACCTACAAAAGAGCAAGAAATGACTACCTAAGTAAAAGGAGAGAGGCAGAGAGAGACTATGAGAGGGACATCACCAGAAAGGCTAAAGAAAATCCCAAGCTTTTCCACAGCTTTATCAGAGGAAAACTGAAGGTAAAAGAACAGGTTTTAAGGCTAAAGAGAGCGGATGGATGCATCACTGAGACTGATGAAGAGATCTGCAAAGAATTGAACAAGGAGTTTCAGTCAGTATTTACAGTAGAAAATATCCCACCCCCTCATATTGCAGTGATAGAAGCTCAAGGGCCGGTATTAGAGAACATCAACCTTACAGCCACAGAGGTATGCAAAGCGCTGATGGATTTAGATGTTCATAAAGCTACAGGTCCTGATGATATATCCCCTCATGTGCTTAAAAAATGTGCAAACACAATATCAGTGGCACTAAGTATCATATTTAAGGAGTCACTGGAGTCGGGGGAGATTCCAAGATGCTGGAAACAAGCAAATGTGATACCTATCTTCAAAAAGGGAAGGAGGGATACGGCTCTGAACTATAGACCAGTTTCCTTGACCAGCATAGTTTGCAAAGTTATGGAGAAACTACTAAGGAAACATATCTCTCTTCACTTGGAATCCTTCAAATTTTTGTCAGTGAGGCAACATGGCTTCAGAGAAGGTAGATCAACAGTAACAAACTTATTAGAATTTTATGATGAGGTAAGCCAAATCTTACAAGAAAGAGAGGGCTGGGCAGATTACATATTCCTAGACTTCCAGAAAGCGTTTGACACTGTTCCACATGGGAGACTTATTAGGAAGCTGCAATCAATGGCTAGAATAGGTGGAAATGTTTTGGAATGGATAAAAACTTACTTAGAAGGAAGGGAACAGAGGGTTAGAGTAAGACACTCAGTGTCTGAATGGAGAAGAGTTAGTAGTGGAGTTAGACAGGGTTCAGTTTTAGGGCCACTTTTGTTCCTTGTATATGTAAATGACCTACCAGAGTCTGTAAATTCATTCATGAATATGTTTGCAGATGATGCAAAGATTGTGAAGAAAGTAAAAAACGAGAACAATGGTAGAGAACTTCAGGAGGATCTAAATAATCTGCATGAGTGGTCAGAAAAGTGGCTAATGAAATTCAATACTTCAAAATGTAAGGTAATGAGAATGGGTACAAGTGCAAGAAGGCCCAAGCTTGACTACTCGGTGGCTGGAGTACAACTTCAAGAGACAGAAAATGAGAGAGATCTAGGAGTAAACATACTGGCAGATTTGTCTCCAGAAATACATATAAATGGCATAATAAGGGCAGCATATGCATTCTTATCAAATGTAAGGGTAGCCTTCAGGCACATGGACAAGGAAATGTTCAGAAATATTTATGTAACCTATGTGAGGCCAAAACTCAAATATGCAGCCCCCTTTTGGAATCCACACTTGAAAAAGCACATATCTAAGCTTGAAAAAGTTCAAAGACATGCCACGAAACTGGTGCCAGAAATACGCAATCTCAGTTATGATGAGAGGCTGAGGGAATTAGACTTACCATCACTCGAAGCTAGAAGAGAGAGGGGGGATATGGTGACAGTCTTTAAATTCCTTCATGGTTATGATAGAGTGGATAGGGATCGATATTTTGATATGGCTGGCTCTAGAACTAGAGGTCATAGTTTGAAGCTTGGTAAGAAAACTTCTTTGCAGGATGTAAGGAAATACTTTTTCAGTGTAAGAGTAGTTGATAATTGGAATTGGCTAAGCGAGGAGGTAGTTAATGGTATCTCAATCCATAGTTTTAAGGACAGGTATAAGTATCACTAAGTATAAAATGGAACCGATGAGGAGACGGGAAGATACGAGCTTTGGGCTCTTTCCCGTAAACACAATTAGGTAATCACAATTAGGTAATCACACACACACAACGTTCAGTGACACACGAAACTGCTCCTCTTAAATTACTACTTGTGTTTTGAGTGACTAAGTGCTTAGTGGAAAACTTTACCATAATTTCCATAAATTTGAAATCCTGCAGAGTATTGTGAGTACAAAACTTATATTTGTTGTATGACGAGACTGTCCAAAATATTAAAGGAAAAAAATTGAGAACATTTTCGTGAGGGGAGAGAGAAGCTGCCGTCCAGTTCTGCCTTGAAGGAAATTTAGAAGAGTTGCCAGAGGTGAAGCCATCACATCACATTACCTAATTTTTTGTGCAAACTGGGGAAAGCTCATAAGCCGTTTACCTGATCCTGTGGTTCTATATATTGTTAAAATCAGTATCCTTCCCATTTATATTAACTTGTTAGTTAGTTTGATACACGAAATAATTGAATAACTAAAAAAAAAAAAAAAAATATCCACCTGTCAACAGTACTGAGGTACGTTGCCAAGTAGTACAGCTGTCTTATTTTCTTCATTTTTTTGCTTTTCTTTTAGCTTTCTCTTTTACTATTTTATTTTTATTTTGTATATATATTGAGTTAAATGTAAAGTCTAATCCTGTGATAACATATCTTGGTTAGCAAGTGAGTTTATCAGTTAGGAAGAATATATAGCAGAAACAGGTGGGTGCCACCTCAGACACAAATTCGAATTTTCCTTCAGGTTTGACTTTTGTTTTTCTTTTTCTTTTTATCCTTAAATTACCATGGTCAAGTTTTTAAGTTAAGATGTGTGTTATCAGAAAAAGAGATAAACTGAGTCACTAAATAGCACTTATATGGAGATATAAAAATTTGGTGTGAAGCTTAATTAAAAGTTTTTCTCTTTTTTTTCTCTCTTTCTCGTCTTCTTTCTATATTCTGTGAGAGGGAGAACATAAAAATGACGCCATCTCTGTCCCAAACCTCTCCCATCCATGGGTCGGTAGGAGGGGTAGCCATTAGGGGACTTAAACAGAAAATCAAGAATTTAGAGGCAATGGTTATAAGCCTTGATGATAAAATTCGGAATATGGATGGAGAAATGAAAGAGAATGAAACACTCAGAGAGCAAATAAGATCTTTGGAGGAAGCAAATAAAGCATAAGGGCAGGAGAGAAAGGAACTAGAAAAAAGAATAAAGAAGCTGGAAGGGGAAAAGAGTCAACTAGAATCTAGAATTTCTAAACAAGAAGATAAAAACAAACAGTTGAATGACAACCTAAAGGAATTAGATGTTAGTTCACTGCTCTCTTCTGAGAGAGACGAGATTGCTGCTTGGAATGTCCAGATTAAGGAAAACATTGAACAGTTCAGAAAAGAGTTCCAGGAGCTGAATATGGAAAATGATGCCATGAAAACTTCCTTTGCTGATGCACTAAAGGGGAATGTGGCAGTCAAAGAGGCTGTAAAGGTGGTGGCACTGGAAAACATACAAACAGTTGACTATAAAGAGACAGTAATCGAAAAAATGAAAGACGTTGTGATGGAAAGGGCAAACCCACTCATCAGACAGGCACTTGATAAGGAGAAGACAGTGGTAATCTCAGGCATAAGTGAATCCCAGGAGCCAACATGGCAGGGGAGACTTGAAGAAAATAAAGCTAGGGTTGTAGACCTGATAAGAAAGCTTGGAGTAGTTTGTGGTCCTGAGGATATTGTAACCATACACCAACTAGGTAAATATTCGAGGGAAGGAAAGCCGAGACCAACAAAAGTAACCTTTGAGAGAGGGGAAACATGTAGGGAAATATTGTTGAGAAAAAAAAGTCTAAAAGACCTTCAAGAATTCAAAGAAGTGTTCATTAGACGATACAGAACACAGGAAGAGATGGGAAAGATCAAAAACTTGTTGCAAGAGGCAACAAGGTTAAATGATGAAAGAAATGAAGAACAGAAGAAAAATTTTTGTTACAGAGTTCTTCCAGACAAAGGGGAGATAAAGTAGATAATGACAGAAGATCAGGGGATGGGGCCTCATTAAGATTGTTATACACAAATGCTGATGGATTAGCTGGTAAGGCAGTAGAATTAAAAGATAGGATTCACAACAGTAAGGCAGATATAGTAGCAATTACAGAGACTAAGTTGAGTGAGGACATAAACAGTGTCACAGTTTTTCCTAAGGGCTTCAGAATACTAAGGGTTGAAAGATCTGAGAGGACTGGTGGAGGGATAGCACTGCTCATAAGTGAAAGGATTCAAGTTGAAGAAATAAACTTGGCTATAGAAAGTGAGTTCAAGGAATTTCTTGTTGCTCGCATTAATACTGGGTCAGAGAGCATTATAATAACTGTTGTATACAACCCACCAAGGAACCAAAATAGGCTTGAAGTTTATGAGGAAAGTCATATATGTACTATTGAAGTCATAAACCCAGTTGTTAACATGGCACGGGAAAAAAAATGTAGGATTTTGATTATGGGAGACTTTAATCATAAAGAGATAAATTGGATAAATCTTGACCCACACAGTGGTGAGGACTCTTTCGGGGCAAGATTTCTAGATTGCGTACAAGGGAATTTCCTACACCAACATGTAATGGAACCAACAAGGGCCAGGGGTGGGGATGAGCCATCACTACTTGATCTAGTGTTCACAGATAATGTGTCGGATATTGAAAAAATTGAGTATGAACCACCAATTGGAAAGAGTGACCACTGTGTGTTGTTGATGGAGTATATCATTGAAGATATTCTTCCTGAGAGTAGAGGCACTGAGGACATGAGGAGGAACTATCCGAAAGGAGATTACATCAAAATGAATGAGCTTTTAGCAGTTATTGACTGGAGAACTTTATTTTACAACAAATCTGTATAAGAAATGTATGACATCTTTTGTGAGAAATATGGGAAGATAGTAGATTGCTGCATACCTGTCACCAAAGTAGGTGTAATTCATGCCAGAGAGAAATGGTTCGATAATGGGTGTAAAAGAGGTAAGGAGTGGAGAGACAAAAGCTGGAAAAGGTATAGGAGGAGAAAAAACATAAATGCCTGGCAAACCTACAAAAGAGCAAGAAATGACTACCTAAGTAAAAGGAGAGAGGCAGAGAGAGACTATGAGAGGGACATCACCAGGAAGGCTAAAGAAAATCCCATGCTTTTCCACAGCTTTATCAGAGGAAAACTGAAGGTAAAAGAACAGGTTTTAAGGCTAAAGAGAGCGGATGGAAGCATCACTGAGACGGATGAAGAGATCTGCAAAGAATTGAACAAGGAGTTTCAGTCAGTATTTACAGTAGAAAATACCCCACCCCCTCAGATTGCAGTGATAGAAGCTCAAGGGCCGGTATTAGAGAACATCAACCTTACAGCCACAGAGGTATGCAAAGCGCTGATGGATTTAGATGTTCATAAAGCTACAGGTCCTGATGACATATCCCCTCATGTGCTTAAAAAATGCGCAAACACAATATCAGTGGCACTAAGTATCATATTTAAGGAGTCACTGGAGTCGGGGGAGATTCCAAGATGCTGGAAACAAGCAAATGTGATACCTATCTTCAAAAAGGGAAGGAGGGATACGGCTCTGAACTATAGACCAGTTTCCTTGACCAGCATAGTTTGCAAAGTTATGGAGAAACTACTAAGGAAACATATCTCTCTTCACTTGGAATCCTTCAAATTTTTGTCAGTGAGGCAACATGGCTTCAGAGAAGGTAGATCAACAGTAACAAACTTATTGAAATTTTATGATGAGGTAAGCCAAATCTTACAGGAAAGAGAGGGCTGGGCAGATTGCATATTCCTAGACTTCCAGAAAGCGTTTGACACTGTTCCACATGGGAGACTTATTAGGAAGCTGCAATCAATGGCTAGAATAGGTGGAAATGTTTTGGAATGGATAAAAACTTACTTAGAAGGAAGGGAACAGAGGGTTAGAGTAAGACTCTCAGTGTCTGAATGGAGAAGAGTTAGTAGTGGAGTTCCACAGGGTTCAGTTTTAGGGCCACTTTTGTTCCTTGTATATGTAAATGACCTACCAGAGTCTGTAAATTCATTCATGAATATGTTTGCAGATGATGCAAAGATTGTGAAGAAAGTAAAAAACGAGAACAATGGTAGAGAACTTCAGGAGGATCTAAATAATCTGCATGAGTGGTCAGAAAAGTGGCTAATGAAATTCAATACTTCAAAATGTAAGGTAATGAGAATGGGTACAAGTGCAAGAAGGCCCAAGCTTGACTACTCAGTGGCTGGAGTACAACTTCAAGAGACAGAAAATGAGAGAGATCTAGGAGTAAACATACTGGCAGATTTGTCTCCAGAAATACATATAAATGGCATAGTAAGGGCAGCATATGCATTCTTATCAAATGTAAGGGTAGTCTTCAGGCACATGGACAAGGAAATGTTCAGAAATATTTATGTAACCTATGTGAGGCCAAAACTCGAATATGCAGCCCCCTTTTGGAATCCGCACTTGAAAAAGCACATAGCTAAGCTTGAAAAAGTTCAAAGACATGCCACGAAACTGGTGCCAGAAATACGCAATCTCAGCTATGATGAGAGGCTGAGAGAATTAGACTTACCATCACTCGAAGCTAGAAGAGTGAGGGGGGATATGGTGACAGTCTTCAAATTCCTTCATGGTTATGATAGAGTGGATAGGGATCGATATTTTGATATGGCTGGCTCTAGAACTAGAGGTCATAGTTTGAAGCTTGGTAAGAAAACTTCTTTGCAGGATGTAAGGAAATACTTTTTTCAGTGTAAGAGTAGTTGATAATTGGAATTGGCTAAGCGAGGAGGTAGTTAATGGTATCTCAATCCATAGTTTTAAGGACAGGTATGATAAGTATCACTAAGTCTAAAATGGAACCGATGAGGAGACGGGAAGATACGAGCTTTGGGCTCTTTCCCGTAAACACAATTAGGTAATCACAATTAGGTAATCACACACACACACACACACACACACACACACACACACACACACACACACACACACACACATATATATATATATATATATATATATATATATATATATATATATATATATATATACTATCCCATTTTATCATCATTCTTTGGTGACCAATATGTGTTTTGATCCTCTTCCATTTGCTAACAAAGGCATCAGAGGAGCAAATTAGGGATAAATGGACGACTGAATGCCTCTGCCATTAATGAACTGAGTTTAGCTTAAAGCTTTAATACACACCCCTGTAGTATGATACACATCCAATATATCGATATACTGATAATGATAGTAAGAAAGAGAAAGAGAGCCAATATATCTATCTATATATAATCTATCTGTCTGTATATATGTATGTGTATGTATGTGTGTATATATACATGAAATATTAATTTTTATATATTTTTAATGAGAATAAATAGTTGAGGATGTAAGCTTCCGTGTTTGTCATGCCAAGATGTTCATATTCGCAGAAATGTTCTCCTATTCCACTTGCTTTCGTCATTGGTTCGAATAAGAGAGCAGGTGCCTAAAATCAAAATCTTATAGCCGAACGGCTCGTCATGCCCACCCTAGCCCTAGCCGAGGAAATCCGAACAAGAGCGGGAGGTGCTCTCATCTTTGTTGTGATAGCTTGGGATTGTTGCTTTAGCCAATATACAATAGAGGGATTCCCCCACAAAATAACATAATGGCAAAGCTGATATGTATCAAATGTGGGTTGATTGTATATTTTCGGATTCGTATTTATCAAAAAATCTACCCCCATGTATTAAGTTATCAAATACCAGTACTTTAGATTAAGTATGGAATGAAAAAGGTTTATTCTGACTTTATTATGCTGTGCACCACACAGACAATTAGACAGATGGACTTTACTTACATAGATAGACAGATAGATGGACAGAAAGACATTACATAGAAAGTGATGGATGGATAGAGAAGAAAATATATCAGATTTACTCCAAAGAATATCACAACAAGAGAAAAGAACAAAGGTTGGGTAGGTATAAATTCGGAATTTATTGCATAGAGAGAGAGAGAGAGAGAGAGAGAGAGAGAGAGAGAGAGAGAGAGAGAGAGAGAGAGAGAGAGAGAGAGAGAGAGAGAGAGAGAGAGAGAGAGAAGAGAGAGAGAGAGAGAGATGACAAAATAATGGAAAGGTTGAAATTTTCGTTTACACTTTTTGTTTGTGTGTGTAAGTTAACAATGTCCAGTTTCATCATCATCATGTGGTGCCCCAATATGTGGAAGAGTATTGTTCCTCTTCCATATGCTACAAAAGGCTTCCGAGGACCCATTAAGGATGAATACACGGCTGCCATTGCCAATGATGCAAGGGGCTTTGATAATGCGTGAACACTCCCACGCACTATGTTGCAAGGAAAATATATCGATAGATATGCCATATTGAGAGAGAGAGAGAGAGAGAGAGAGAGAGAGAGAGAGAGAGAGAGAGAGAGAGAGAGAGAGAGAGAGAGAGAGAGAGAGAGTGTTTGTATATATCCTTCTGAATTCTTCCAAGTTCAGGTATGCTCTCTCCCAGAATGTGTGATATAGTTTCCTCTACTGTATGAAAGTTTATTTTCAGGGAGTGTCTAAAACGGATTTTTATTCATATAGCAGATGACCTTTTAGTTTCACCCTTCTTCAATCTGGTTGCCTGTCGTAGTTTGACCTTAGAACCGCGTTGTTTTGAGAAAAGAACGCATTCTCAAGTACTGGATACAAGGCAACAAATAGCTTCTTGTAAATGGGCTGTCAGAGTTTCTGGTAATATGATGATTGTCAGGACAGGTTATCTGTAGTTTAGGTGACTGGAGTCGAATATTGTGAATGTGTGATGGCATATGAATGTCACCTCCTCAGACAGAGGTCGTAGGGACAGGAGGTGAATTATTAAAAGCCAGTTGTATTTACGTGTTATTACATGCTTATTGCCCGCGTAACATGGGTTATAATAGCAACATATATATGGTACTAATATTGATTTTTCATTGATCATCGTTTCCTTTATTTATGTATATTTATTGTAGAGAATATGTTCCTTTCGATAGTCTTTTTAATTTCAGCTTTTGTCTGGTTATTGTAAGTAACTGTATATTGGATGATTTTCTAAGAAATGTGATGCGCATTTATAGCAGATATAACTTCTGTGTTTGTTTTGTGTTTGGTACATTACGAGGTATTTGGCTTTGTAAGGTGACAGTGTTACAGCTTCTGAGCAGGTTTTGTGTAACCTCTCATACAGTTTTGCAATTTAATGGGGACACATGTTTTGATGGCTTTAGTATTTCTAATTTAGAGTAAGACTCTTGCACTGCATCACAGTTGTCTCTCTCCAAGGAGATGCATAATTTCGGAATGACTTTGAAATGTGAAATCTGTTCTTCGAATAAATCAGTGTCATGTCATGAATTGTTGAGAGAACTAATCTAACTACATTAGAACCATAAAAATCAAGAAAGTTGAACGGGCTTGCAGTGATATGGAAAGGCTGAATAAGTTTCTTAGGTTAGATGTTTTATATGTTATTATACATCATTAGCTGAAATATTTTTATCCTGAGGATATAAGTGTAGACATGTCATAACTCTAAAATATATATCAAATGCACTTTTGATTTCTTTCCTATTGAGCACTGATATCATAACAGGTGAATGCTACATTTGCAGGTGGACAGATATGATACCAAACATGTCTTTTCCTAAAAATGTCTAGGTTGTTTTTCCACTCTTCCGAAGATATATCGCAATTGTACCTTAGAATTACACTCTCTTATGCTCAATATTGCGGTAGACTCTCAAGGATTTTTTTTTTTCTTTCACACTGTAGGTGCCTTCACATTCACATCCTTAGTATAGTTTTGCTTGTGATACTTTTGTTGTTGATGAAGTGTATTTTTTTTTTATCTGTTACAAAGTAAATTTTTTTTATTGTTTTTTCTATGAAATTCGCACTAGAGTTAAGTACATAATCGATTCCTCAGAGGTGTGTGAAGTATATTGCAACCACAGAATGAGGTAATTCACTGATGTTCAAAATCAAGACCAAACTGATTTTCCCTTTTCGATAATGATTCTAATTAGAGCTTGTCAGCGGGCAATCACGACAAGATCTCATTATCCACTAATTACTTCATGGGAAGCAATTTTTATTCTGGTGACCAGGGATATGCTAGTATTGAATATTTATTAATAGTCTTTGAAGCTTTCACACACATAAATACACACACATGCATATGCACATGCACAGTACATACATAACACACATATACACTACCGTTATCATAAGAGAATGTTAGGAAAATATATGAATAATAGAATATCAATTAAGAATCAACAAAGTCTAATAAAGCAGAGACTTAGAGGGCAGAATATATATATATATATATATATATATATATATATATATATATATATATATATATATATATATATATATATATATATATATATATATATATATATATATATATATATATAATATATATTATATATATTATATATTATATATATATATATATATATATATATATATATATATATATATATATATATATATATATATAATATATATATATATATATAATATATATATATATATATATACATGTGTGTGTGTGTATGTGTTTGTGCGTGCTTGCGTGCGTGCGTGTGTAGGTGTGTGTGTAAAATAGAGAATGGAACAAGAAATGACCCTGAGAAAGAAAAAATGCTGTTGGTGGAAAATAATATGGAAAACATGCAAAAAAATAAAGATGATGATAATTTTCTATAATAAAATAAATATTTATATTAAGAATACGGCAAGTAGTCGCCGTGGCTCAACCGGTAGCGTCCGCGACTCTGAGGCGTCAGGTCGAGGGTTCGCGCCCCGTCACGGTCTGAGGTTAGCAATGGCATGCACTCAGGGTAGCGATTACAGCTGCCAAAACAAGTCCTTCGCAAGAAGGCAACCGTCCTAGCCCTTGGTTGAAAAGGGAGTCCGTGACGTAAAACCGGAAGATTAAGAATACGGCAAAACTAGATAATTGAATATTAAAGAGGCTTCTGTGATTGAAGAAGCAACCTACATACAATTATAGTTATAATGAAAATTTTAATTAAAAATAATGTAAGGGCAGAATCGGAATCTGAGATTTTCATCTATGAAAAAAGGAGACCTAAGCGAATTCGAAGAATACAAATAGAAGCGTGAGTGTCGATATTCTCTTCGGGTTCTCTGCACCTGAGAAATCTGATCACCATTTTCCAAAGTATTATTTGAATATGGATCCCCAACTGTTCCTAGAAAATTGGAAATGGAATTCAACTGAGGTGAAGCTGTATTGCCATCGGAGAGATTGTGACAGGCTTTTCAGAAATGCTTTGCAGAAAATGGTTAATTTTGACTCACCCGTCCTTAGTGGCTTCATGAGATTTTAGGTGGCATTCGCAAGGACCTAATATCAATCCCCCTTTTTCCCTTTTTCCATGCAGAAGGTGGTGTTAATGGAGGGTAGTAATGCCCTTAGTGATATAGCCTCTAACAAGTCCTCATCATTAATATGACCACAGGCATGAAAGAAAGCCAACGTGACCGATAGATTTGATTCGTCAGGTCGTCGGTGGAGACCCACCACAGGCTGAAGCTAGAGAGGATGTTCACTCGAGGTAACAGTCACACACTGCCAAAACATAAATAATTCGAAAGGAGGCGCCGTCCTAGCCCTTACTAGGAAAGGGAATACGTGCCGTAAAAGCGGCTCCTGCGTGAAATAGAGTATAAGTGGGAACAAGCTAAGTATGATTTTAAGCATTTTATATTTATCTTTCTAATAAATCTGTTCCGAAATTGTTGAAAAGAACAGAACACGATGATTCTGCCACCTTGATGATACTTCTTCTAGTAATGTTTTTCAACACCAAAATAAGCAGTTTTTTTTTTTTCGAAAAAAAATAAACGAAATCTGTCACTTCATTTTTCCTGTTAAAAATGTATATTCTTTGTTAGTATAGACTTAAGTTTTTGTGCTATAATGAATAGCTTATCTGCTATATCAGTAATTTTGGCAGAGTTTGATACTTATCAATGAATTATTTCTCGCCAAAAATATATGGCTTGCAACAA